>JAWPEI010000114.1:0-190218 GCA_035578085.1 Solanum pinnatisectum
AATCCTAAACCCTAAATCTTAATCCCTATATCGTAAATCCTAAACCCTAAACCTTTAGCTTAAATTCATAAACCCTAAACCCTAAGAGATAAACCCTAAACCCTAAACCCTAAACCTAAACCCTACATCCTAAACCCTAAAACCTAAACCCTAACCCTAAACCCTAAACCCTAAACATTAAACCCTAAACGTAAACACTAGACACTAAACCTTAAACCGTAAACCATAAACCTAAACCCTAAACCATAAATCATAAACCCTAAATACTAAACCCTACACCTTAAACCCTAAACCCTAAACCCTAAACCTAAATCCTAAACCTCAAACCTAAATCATAAACCTTAAACCCTAAAACATAAACCCTAACCCTAAACCCAAAAGCCAAAACCCAAAACCCTAAATCCAAACCCTAAATCCTAACCATAAACCCTAAACCTAATTCCTAAATCATAAACCCTAAACCCTAAACCCTAAACCTAAACAATAAACACTAAACCCTAAACCCTACTTAAACAATAAACCCTAAACCTAAAATCCTAAACCCTAAACCCTAAACCCTAAACCCTAAACCCTAAACCCTAAACCCTAAACCCAAAACCCAAAACCCTAAACCCTAAACCCTAAACCCTAAACCCTAAACCCTAAACCCTAAACCCTAAACCCTAAACCCTAAACCCTAAACCATAAACCCTAAACCCTAAACCCTAAACCCTAAACCCTAAACCCTAAACCCTAAATGATAAACTCCAAACCCTAAACACTAAACACTAATCTCTAAACCCTAAACCCTAAACCCTAAACCCTAAACCCTAAAACAAAACCCTAAACCCTAAGTCCTAAACACTAAACCTAAACCCTAAACCCTAAACCCTAAACCCTAAACTCTAATCCTAAACCCTAAACCTTAAACCCTAAACCCTAAACTCTAAACCCTAAAACTTTAACCTAAATCCTAAACCCCAAACCCTAACCTAAACCCTAAACCCAAAATCATAAACCCTAAACCCTAAACCTAAACCCTAAATAAATCCAAACCCTAAACCCTAAACCTAAATCCTAAACTCTAAACCCTAAATCATAAACCTCAAACTAAACCTAAAACCCTAAATACTAAACCTAAACCCTAAACTTTAACCTAAATCCTAAACCCTAAACTAAACCCAAAACCTAAACTTTAAACCCTAAACCCTAAATCCTAAACCTAAACTCCAAACCCTAAATCCTAAACTAAACTCTAAACCCTAACCTTAACTCAAACACTAAACCCTAAACCCTAAGACAAAACCCTAAACCCTAACTAAACACTAAACCTAAACCCTAAAACCTTAAACCCTAAACCCTAATCCTAAACCCTAAATCTTAATCCCTATACTAAACCCTAAACCCTAAACCTTTAGCCTAAAATCATAAACCCTAAACCTAAACCCTAAATCCTAAACCCTAAAACCTAAACCCCAACCCTAAACCCTAAACCCTAAATCCTAAACCCTAAACATAAAAACTAAACCCTAAACCCTAAATATTAAACCCTAAACACTAAAACCTAAACCATAAATCCTAAACCCTAAAAACTAAACCCTAAACCTGAAACCCTAAACCCTAAACCTAAATCCTAAACAACCTAAACCCAAAACCATAAACCCTAAACCCTAAACACTAACCCTAACCTAAACCCTAAACCCTAAACTCTAAACCCTAAACTAAACCCTAAACCCTAAACCCTAAAACCCTAAACCCTAAACCCTAAGACTAAACCCTAAATCCTAAAATCTAAACCTAAACCTAAACCCTAAACCCTAAACCTAAAACCTAAACCCAAAGTCTAAACCCTAAACACTAAACTCAAACCCAAAATCCTAAACCCTAAACCCTAAACACTAAACTCCTAACCCTAAACAAAACCCTAAACCCCTAATCCTAAATACTAAACCCTAATCCTAAACACTAAATCTTAATCCCTATGCCGTAAACCCTAAACCTTTAGCCTAAAATCATAAACCCTAAGCCCTAAGCCCAAAACCTAAACCCTACATTCTAAACACTAAAACATAAACCCTAACCCTAAACCCTAAACCCTAAATGTTAAACCCTAAACCTAAACACTAAACCCTAAACCCTAAACCTTAAACCCTAAACCTAAACCCTAAACCATAAATTGTAAACCCTAAATACTAAACCCTACACCCTAAACCTTTAGCCTAAAATCATAAACCCTAAACCCTAAGCCCAAAACCTAAACCCTACATCCTAAACAATAAACCCTAAACCCTAAACCCTAAATGTTAAACCCAAAACATAAACCCTAAACCTAAACCCAAAACCATAAATCGTAAACCCTAAATACTAAACCCTACACCATAAACCCTAAACCCTAAACCCTATACCTAAATGCTAAACCTCAATCCTAAAATCATAAACCTTAAACCCTAAACACTGAACCCTAACCGTAAACCATTAACCCTAAACCATAAACCCTAAACCCAAAACCCTAAATCCAACACCCTAAATCCTAACCAATAAATCGTAAACCTAATTCCTAAACTCTATGCCCTAAACCCTAAACCACAAACCTTAAACCCAAAATCAAAATCCCTAAACCCTAAACACTAATCCCTAAGCAATAAACCCTAAACCCTAAATCCTAAAAGCTAAACCCTAAACCTAAACCCTACACCCGAAACCCTAAACCCTAATCCCTAAACCTAAATCCAAAACCTTAAACCCAAAATCATCAACCTTAAACCCTAAACCCTGAACCCTAACCCTAAACCTTAAAATATAAACCCAAAACCCTAAGACCAATAACCTAAATCCTAATCAATAAACCGTAAACCTAATTCCTAAACTCTATTCCCTAAACCCTATACCTTAAACCCAAAATCCCAAACCATAAACTATAAACCGTAAACTCAAAATCATTATCCCTAAACCCTAAGCAATAAACCCTAAACCTAAACCCTACACCCTAAACCCTAAACACTAAAACCTAAACCCTAAACTTTAACCTAAAATCATAAACCCTAAACTAAACCATAAACCTAAACTTTAAACCCTATATCCTAAACCTAAACCATAAAGCCTAATTCAAAAACCCTAAATCTTAAACTCCAAACCCTAAATCCTAAACACTAAACTCTAAACCCTAAATTTAACCCTAAACACTAAACCTGAAACCCTAAGACAAAAACCCTAAACCCTAAGTGCTAAACACTAAACCTAAACCCTAAACCCTAAACCCTAAGGCCTAATCCTCAACCCTAAATCTTAATCCCTATACCCCAAATCCTAAACCCTAAATACTAAACCCTAAACCCTAAATTTTACCCTAAACACTAAACCCTAAACCTTGAGACAAAAACCCTAAACCTTAAGTGCTAACCACTAAACCTAAACCCTAAACCCTAAACTCTAAATCCATATCCTAAACCCTAAATCTTAATCCCTATATCCTAAACTATAAACCCTAAACCTTTAGCCTAAAATCATAAACCCTAAACCCTAAGCGATAAACCCTAAACCCTAAACCCTAACCCCTAAACCTAAACCCTACATCCTAAACCCTAAAAACTAAACCCTAACCCTAAACCCTAAACCCTACATGTTAAACCCTAAACCAAAACACTAAACCCTAAACCCTAAACCCTAAATCCTAAATGCTAAACCATAAACCTAAACCATACACTCGAAATGCTAAACCCTAAACCCTAAATGCTAAACCCTAACCCCTAAACCTAAATCCTAAACCTTAAACCCAAATCATCATCCTTAAACCCTAAACCATGATCCCTAACCCTAAACCCTAAAACATAAACCCAACACCCTAAACCCAAAACCCTAAGACCAATACCCTATATCCTAACCAATAAACCGTAAACCTAATTCCTAAACTGTATTCCCTAAACCCTAAACCTAAACCCTAAACCTTAAACCCTAAACCATAAACCATAAACCAAAACCTTAAACCTAAAATCATAATCCCTAAACCCTAAAAGCTAAGCAATTAACCCTAAACCCTAAATCCTAAATGCTAAACCCTAAACCTAAACCCTACACCCTACACACTAAACCCTAAGACCTAAACACTAAAACCTAAACCCTAAACTCTCAACCCAAAACTTTAACCCAAAATCCCAAACCCTAAACTAAACCAAAAACCTAAATCCTAAACCTTAAACCCTAAACTCTAAACCCTAAAGCTAAAACTAAACAAAAAACCCTAATTCATAAACCCTAAATCCTAAACTCCAAACCCTAAACCCTAAACACTAAACTCTAAACCCTAAACTTAACCCAAAACATTAAACCCTGAACCCTAAGACAAAAACATTAAACCCTAAGTGCTAAACAGCAAACCTAAACTCTAAACCCTAAATCTTAATCCCTATACTGTAAACCCTAAACCCTAAACCATTAGCCTAAAATCGTAAAACCTAAACCCTAAGTGATAAAAACCCTAAACCGTAAACCCTAAACCTAAACCCTACATCCTAAACCCTAAAACCTAAACCCAAACCCTAAACCCTAAACCCTAAATGTTAAACCCTAAACCTAAACACTAAACCCTAAACACGAAACCCTAAACCCTAAACCCTAAACCCTAAACAATAAATAGTAAACCCTAAATACTAAACCCTACACCCCAAACCCTAAAACCTAAACCCAAACCCTAAACCCTAAACCCTAAATGTTAAACCCTAAACCTAAACACTAAACCCTAAACACGAAACCCTAAACCCTAAACCCTAAACCTAAACCTTAAACCATAAATCGTAAACCCTAAATACTAAACCCTACACCCCAAACCCTAAACCCTAAATCCTAAACCTCAAACCTAAAATTATAAATCTTAAACCCTAAACACTAAACCCTAACCCTAAACCCTAAACCATTAATCCTAAACCCTAAATCCAATACCCTAAATCCTAACCAATAAACCGTAAACCTATTTCCTAAACTCTATGCCCCAAACCCTAACCCTAAACCTTAAACCCAAAATCATAAACCCTAAACCCTAAACCCTAAACCATAAACCTTAAACCCTAAATGCTAAACCCTAAACCTAAACCCTACAACCTAAACCCTTAACCCAAAACCCTAAACACTAAAACTTAAACCATAAACTCTAACCCTAAATTTTAACCTAAAATCCTAAACCCTAAACTAAACCATAAACCTAATCTTTAAACCCTAAATCCTAAACCCTAAACTCTAAACCCTAAACCCTAATCCTAAACCTAAACCATAAACCCTAATTCATAAACCCTAAATCCTAAACTCCAAGCCCTATACCCTAAACACTAAACTTTAAACCCTAAATTTAACCCTAAACACTAAACCCTGAACCTAAATCCTAAACCTCAGACCTAAAATCATAAACCTTAAACCCTAAACACTAAACCCTAACCCTAAACCCTAATCCATAAATTCTAAACCCTAAACCCAAAACCCTAAATCATAACCAATAAATCGAAAACCTAATTCCTACACTCTATGCCCTAAACCCTAACCTTAAACCCTAACCCTCAACCATAAATCTTCAATCTAAAATCATAAACCCTAAACCCTAAACCCTAAACCTTAAACCTTAAGCCCAAAATCAAAATCCCTAAACCCTAAACCCGAAGCAATAAACCCTAAACCCTAAATCCTAAATGCTAAACCCTAAACCAAAATCCTACACCCTAAACCCTAAACCCTATACCCAAAACTCTAAAACCTAAACCCTAAACTTTTACCTAAAATCCTAAACCATAAACTAAACTTTAAACCCTAAATCCTAAACCATAAACCTTAAACCCTAATCCTAAACCTAAACCGTAAACCCTAAACCCTAAACACTAAACAATAAACCCTAAACCCTAAATCCTAAATGCTAAACCCTAAACCTAAACCAAACCCTAATCTAAACCCTAAACCCTAAACCCTAAACCCTAAACCATAAACCCTAAACCATAAACCCAAAATCATAAACCCTAAACCCTAAACCCTAAACCCTAAACCCTAAACCCTAAACCCTAAACCTTAAACCCAAAATAATAAACCCTAAACCCTAAACCATAAACCATATACCCTAAACCCTAATCCTAAACCTAAACCATAAACCCTAATTCATAAACCCTCAATCCTAAACTCCAAACCCTAAACCCTAAACACTAAACTCTAAACCCAAAACCTAAACACTAAACCCTAAACACTAAACCCTAAACGCTAAACCTAAACCCTAAACCATAAATTGTAAACCCTAAACCCTAAACCCTACACCCTAAACCCTAAACCCTAAACCCTAAACCCTAAACCCTAAACCTAAACCCTACATCCTAAACCCTAAAACCTAAACCCTAACCCTAAACCCTAAACCCTAAACGTTAAACCCTAAACGTAAACACTAAACCCTAAACCCTAAACCCTAAACCCTAAACCATAAATCGTAAACCCTAAATACTAAACCCTAAACCCTAAACCCTAAAACCTAAACCCTAAACCTAAATCCTAAACCTAAATCCTAAACCTCAAACCTAAATCATAAACCTTAAATGCTAAATACTGAACCCTAAACCCTAAACCCTAAATCCAATACCTTAAATCCTAACCAATAAATCGTAAACCTAATTCCTAAACTATAAACCCTAAACCCTAAACCCTAAACCTTAAACCCAAAATCATAAACCCTAAACCCTAAAACCTAAGCAATAACCCTAAACCCTAAATCCTAAATGATAAACCCTAAACCCTAAATCCTAAATGCTAAACCCTACATCCTAAACCCTAAACACTAAACACTAAAACCTAAACACTAAACTCTAAACCCTAAACATTAACCTAAAATCCTAAACCCTAAACTAAACCATAAACCTAAACTTTAAACCCTAAATCCTAAACCCTAAACCCTAAACTCTATACCCTAAACCCTAAACCCTAAATCCTAAACCCAAACCTAAATCCTAAACCTTAAACCTAAAATCCTAAACCTTAAACTCCTAAACCCAAACCCTAACCCTAAACACTAAACCCTAAACCCTAAACCCTAAATCCAAAACCCTAAATCATAACCAATAAACCCTAACCCTAAACCCTAAACCCTAAACCATAAATTGTAAACCCTAAATACTAAACCCTACACCTTAAACCCTAAACCCTATATCCTAAACCCAAAAGCCTAAACCCTAAACCCTAAACCCTAAACACTAAAACCTAAACCCTAAACTTTAACATAAAATCCTAAACCATAAACTAAACCATAAACCTAAACTTTAAACCCTAAATCCCAAACCCTAAACCCTAAACCCTAAACCTAAATCCTAAACCTCAAACCTAAATCATAAACCTTAAACCCTAAATACTGAACCCTAAACCCTAAACCCTAAATCCTAAACCCTAAATCCAATACCTTAAATCCTAACCAATAAACCGTAAACCTAATTCCTAAAATATAAACCCTAAACCCTAAACCCTAAACCCTAAACCCTAAACCTTAAACCCAAAATCATAAACCCTAAACCCTAAACCCTAAATCCTAAATGATAAACCCTAAACCCTAAACCCAAAGCAATAAACCCTAAACCCTAAAACTAAATCCTACACCCTAAACCCTAAAGCTTAAACCCTAAACCCTAAACCCTAAACCCTAAACCCTAAACCTAAATCCTAAACGGTAAACTCTAAACCCTAAACTTTAACCTAAAATCCTAAACCCTAAACTAAACCATAAACCTAAACTTTAAACCCTAAACCCTAAAGTCTAAATCCTAAACCCTAAACCCTAAACTCTAAACCGTAAACCCTAATCCTAAACCTAAACCATAAACCCTAAATCCTAAATCCTAAACTTCAAACCCTAAACCCTAAACACTAAACCCTAAACCCTAAGACAAAAACCCTAAACCCTCAGTGCTAAAAAATAAACTTAAGCCCTAAACCCTAAACCCTAATCCTAAACCCTAAATCTTAATCCCTATACCGTAAACCCTAAATCTTTAGCCTAAAATTAGAAACCCTAAACCCTAAGCGATAAACCCTAAACCCTAAACCCTAAACCTAAACCCTACATCCTAAACCCTAAACCCAAAGCCATAAACTCTAAACCCTAATCCCTAACCCTAAATTTGAAACCCTAAACCCTAAACCCTAATCCTAAACCTAAACCATAAACCCTAATTCATAAACCCTAAATCCTAAACTCCAAACCAAAAACCCTAAACACTAAACTCTAAACCCTAAATTTAACCTTAAACACGAAACCCTAAACCCTAAGAGAAAAACCATAAACCCTAAGTGCTAAACACTAAACCTAAACCCTAAACCCTAAACCGCAATCCTAAACCCTAAATCTTAATCCCTATATTGTCAACTCTAAACCCTAAACCTTTAGCCCAAAATCATAAACCCTAAACCCTAAACGAAAATCCCTAAACCCTAACCCCTAAACCTAAACCCTACATCCTAAACCCTAAAAACTAAACCCTAACCCTAAACCTTAAACCCTATATGTTAAACCCTAAACCCTAAACCCTAAACCCTAAACCCTATGACCATAAACCTAAACCATAAACCCTAAACCTAAATCCTAAACCTTAAACCCAAAATCATCAACCTTAAACCCTAAATCCTAAACCCTAACCCTAAACCTTAAACCCTATATGTTAAACCCTAAACCCTAAACCCTAAACCCTATGACCATAAACCCTAAACCTAAATCCTAAACCCTAAACCCTTAACCCTAAACCCTAAACTCTAAACCCTAAACCCTAATCCTAAACCTAAACCATAAACCCTAAATCCTAAATCCTAAACTCCAAACCCTAAACCCTAAACACTAAACCCTAAACATAAACCTTAAACTCTAAACCTTAAACCCTAAATTCAAAACCCTAAACCCTAAATCATCAACTCTAAAGCCTAAACCCTAACCTCTAAACCCTAAACCTATAACATGAAATCGTAAACCTTAAACCCTAAACCCTAAACCATAACCCTAAACCCTAAACCCTAAACCTAAACCCTACATCCTAAACCCTAAACCCAAAGCCATAAAATCTAAACCCTAATCCCTAACCCTAAACAATAAACCCTAAACCTAAACCCTACATCCTAAACCCTAAATCTTAATCCCTATACCATAAACCCTAAATCTTTAGCCTAAAATTAGAAACCCTAAACCCTAAGCGATAAACCCTAAACCCTAAACCCTAAACCTAAATCCTACATCCTAAACCCTAAACCCAAAGCCATAAACTCTAAACCCTAATCCCTTACCCTAAATTTGAAACCCTAAACCCTAAACCCTAAACCCTAATCCTAAACCTAAACCATAAACCCTAATTCATAAACCCTAAATCCTAAACTCCAAACCAAAAACCCTAAACACTAAACTCTAAACCCTAAATTTAACCTTAAACACTAAACCCTAAACCCTAAGACAAAAACCCTAAACCCTAAGTGCTAAACACTAAACCTAAACCCTAAACCCTAAACCGCAATCCTAAACCCTAAATCTTAATCCCTATACCGTCAACTCTAAACCCTAAACCTTTAGCCCAAAATCATAAACCCTAAACCCTAAACGAAAATCCCTAAACCCTAAACCCTAAACCTAAACCCTACATCCTAAACCCTAAAAACTAAACCCTAACCCTAAACCTTAAACCCTATATGTTAAACCCTAAACCTAAACCCTAAACCCTATGACCATAAACCTAAACCCTAAACCCTAAACCTAAATCCTAAACCTTAAACCCAAAATCATCAACCTTAAACCCTAAATCCTGAACCCTAACCCTAAACACTAAAACATAAACCCTAAACCCTAAGTGCTAAACTCTAAACCTAAACCCTAAACCCTAAACCCTAAACCCTAATCCTAAACCCTAAATATTAATCACTATACCGTAAACCCTAAACCTTTAGCCTAAAATCATAAACCCTAAACACTAAGCGATAAACCCTAAACCCTAAACACTAAACCTAAACCCTACATTCTAAACCCTAACACCTAAACCCTAACCTTAAACCCTAAACCCTAAATGTTAAACCCTAAACCTAAACAGTAAACGCTAAACCCTAAACCCTAAACCATAAATCGTGAACCCTAAATACCAAACCCTACACCCTAAATACTAAACCCTAAACACTAAACCCTAAACCCTAAACCTAAATCCTAAACCTCAAACCTAAAATCATAAACCTTAAACCCTAATACTTAAATCCTAAACCCTAAACCCTAAACCCTAAACCCTAAACCCTAAACCCAATACTCCTAAATCCTAACCAATAAACCGTAAACCCTAATTCCTAAACTCTATGCCCTAAACCCTAAACCCTAAACCTTAAACCCAAAATCATAAACCCTAAACCATAAACTATAAACCCTAAACCTAAACCCAAAATCAAAAACACTAAACCCCATACCCTACATCCTAAACCCTCAAACCTAAACCCTAACCCTAAAGCCTAAACCCTAATTGTTAAACCCTAAACCTAAACACTAAACCCTAAACTAAACCCTAAATCCCAAACTCTAAACCCTAAACCATAAACCCTAAATAGTAAACCCTAAACCCTAAACATTAAATCCTAAACCCTAAACCTAAAGCCATAAACTCTAAACCCTAATCCCTAACCCTAAATTTGAAACCCTAAACCCAAATCCTAAACCTAAACCATAAACCCTAATTCATACACCCTAAATCCTAAACTCCAAACCAAAAACCCTAAACACTAAACTCTAAACCCTAAATTTAACCTAAAACACTAAACCCTAAACCCTAAGACAAAACCCTAAACCCTAAATGCTAAACACTAAACCTAAACCCTAAACCCTAAACCCTAATCCTAAACCCTAAATCTTAATCCCTATACCCAACTCTAAACCCTAAACCTTTAGCCCAAAATCATAAACCCTAAACCCTAAACCCTAAACCTAAACCCTAAACCCATAACCCTAAATCCAATACCCTAAATCCTAACCAATAAACCGTAAACCTAATTCCTAAACTCTATGCCCTAAACCCTAAGCGCTAAACCTTAAACCCAAAATCCTAAACCCTAAACCATAAACTGTAAGACATAAACCTTAAAACCAAAATCAAAAACCCTAAACCCTAAACCCAAAATCCTAAACCCACAAACCAAAACCCAAACCATAAAACATAAACCCTAAATCCTAAACCCTAAACATAAACCCTAAACCATGAATCGTAAACCCTAAATACTAAACCCTACATCCTAAATCCTACACCCTAAACCCTAAACCCTAAACCCTAAACCTAAATCCTAAACCTCAAACCTAAATCATAAACCTAAAACCCTAAATACTGAACCATAAACCCTAAACCCTAAACCCTAAACCCTAAATCCAATACCTTAAATCCTAACCAATAAACCATAAACCTAATTCCTAAACTATAAACCCTAAACCCTAAACCATAAACCTTAAACCCAAAATCATAAACCCTAAACCTTAAAACCTAAGCAATAACCCTAAACCCTAAATCCTAAATGATAAACCCTAAACCCTAAACCCTAAGCAATAAACCCTAAACCCTAAATGCTAAATGCTAAACCATAAACCTAAACTTTAAACCCTAAACCCTAAAGTCTAAATCCTAAACCCTAAACCCTAAACTCTAAACCCTAAACCCTAATCCTAAACCTAAACCATAAACCCTAAATCCTAAATCCTAAACTCCAAACCCTAAACCCTAAACACTAAACCCTAAACCCTAAGACAAAAACCCTAAACCCTAAGTGCTAAATACTAAACCTAAACCCTAAACCCTAAACCATAATCCTAAACCCTAAATCTTAATCCCTATACCGTAAACCCTAAATCTTTAGCCTAAAATTAGAAACCCTAAACCCTAAGCGATAAACCCTAAACCCTAAACCCTAAACCTAAACCCTACATCCTAAACCCTAAACCCAAAGCCATAAACTCTAAACCCTAATCCCTAACCCTAAATTTGAAACCCTAAACCCTAATCCTAAACCTAAACCATAAACCCTAATTCATAAACCCTAAATCCTAAACTCCAAACCAAAAACCCTAAACACTAAACTCTAAACCCTAAATTTAACCTTAAACACTAAACCCTAAACCCTAAGACAAAAACCCTAAACCCTAAGTGCTAAACACTAAACCTAAACCCTAAACCCTAAACCGCAATCCTAAACCCTAAATCTTAATCCCTATATTGTCAACTCTAAACCCTAAACCTTTAGCCCAAAATCATAAACGCTAAACCCTAAACGAAAATCCCTAAACCCTAACCCCTAAACCTAAACCCTACATCCTAAACCCTAAAAACTAAACCCTAACCCTAAACCTTAAACCCTATATGTTAAACCCTAAACTTAAACCCTAAACCCTATGACCATAAACCTAAACCCTAAACCCTAAACCTAAATCCTAAACCTTAAACCCAAAATCATCAACCTTAAACCCTAAATCCTGAACCCTAACCCTAAACACTAAAACATAAACCCTAAACCCTAAGTGCTAAACTCTAAACCTAAACCCTAAACCCTAAACCCTAAACCCTAATCCTAAACCCTAAATATTAATCACTATACCGTAAACCCTAAACCTTTAGCCTAAAATCATAAACCCTAAACACTAAGCGATAAACCCTAAACCCTAAACACTAAACCTAAACCCTACATTCTAAACCCTAACACCTAAACCCTAACCTTAAACCCTAAACCCTAAATGTTAAACCCTAAACCTAAACAGTAAATGCTAAACCCTAAACCCTAAACCTAAACCCTAAACCATAAATCGTGAACCCTAAATACCAAACCCTACACCCTAAATACTAAACCCTAAACACTAAACCCTAAACCCTAAACCTAAATCCTAAACCTCAAACCTAAAATCATAAACCTTAAACCCTAATCACTGAACCCTAACCCTAAACCCTAAACCCTAAACCCTAAACCCAAAACCCTACATCCAATACCCTAAATCCTAACCAATAAACCGCACACCTAATTCCTAAACTCTAAGCCCTAAACCCTAAACCCTAAACCTTAAACCCAAAATAATAAACCCTAAACCCTAAACCATAAACCATATACCCTAAACCCTACATCCTAAACCCTCAAACCTAAACCCTAACCCTAAACCCTAAACCCTAATTGTTAAACCCTAAACCTAAACACTAAACCCTAAACCTTAAACCCTAAACCCTAAACCATAAATCGTAAACCCTAAATACTAAACCCTACGCCCTAAACCCTAAACATAAATCCTAAACCTCAAACTTAAATCATAAACCTTAAACCCTAAACATTGAACCCTAAACCCTAAACCCTTAACCCAAAACCCTAAATCCAATAACCTAAATTCTAACCAATAAACCGTAAACATAATTCCTAAACTCTAAACCCTAAACCCAAAACCCTAAACCTTGAACCCAAAACCCTAAACCCTAAACCCTAAAACCTAAACAATAAACCCTAAACCCTAAATCCTAAATGATAAACCCTAAACCCTAAACCTTAAACCCTAAGCAATAAACCCTAAACCCTAAATGCTAAATGCTAAACCCTAAACTCTAAACTCTAAACCCTAAACCCAAAACCCTAAACCTTGAACCCAAAACCCTAAACCCTAAACCCTAAAACCTAAACAATAAACCCTAAACCTAAACCCTAGACTCTAAACTCTAAACCCTAAACCCTAATCCTAAACCTAAACCATAAACCCTAAATCCTAAATCCTAAACTCCAAACCCTAAACCCTAAACCCTAAGACAAAAACCCTAAACCCTCAGTGCTAAATACTAAACCTAAGCCCTAAACCCCAAACCCTAAGCCTAAACCCTAAATCTTAATCCCTATACCGTAAACCCTAAATCCTTAGCCTAAAATTAGAAACCCTAAACCCTAAGCGATAAACCCTAAACCCTAAACCCTAAACCTAAACCCTACATCCTAAACCCTAAACCCAAAGCCATAAACTCTAAACCCTAATCCCTAACCCTAAATTTGAAACCCTAAACCCTAATCCTAAACCTAAACCATAAACCCTAATTCATAAACCCTAAATCCTAAACTCCAAACCAAAAACCCTAAACACTAAACTCTAAACCCTAAATTTAACCTTAAACACTAAACCCTAAACCCTAAGACAAAAACCCTAAACCCTAAGTGCTAAACACTAAACCTAAACCCTAAACCCTAAACCGCAATCCTAAACCCTAAATCTTAATCCCTATATTGTCAACTCTAAACCCTAAACCTTTAGCCCAAAATCATAAACCCTAAACCCTAAACGAAAATCCCTAAACCCTAACCCCTAAACCTAAACCCTACATCCTAAACCCTAAAAACTAAACCCTAACCCTAAACCTTAAACCCTATATGTTAAACCCTAAACCCTAAACCCTAAACCCTATGACCATAAACCTAAACCCTAAACCCTAAACCTAAATCCTAAACCTTAAACCCAAAATCATCAACCTTAAACCCTAAATCCTGAACCCTAACCCTAAACACTAAAACATAAACCCTAAACCCTAAGTGCTAAACTCTAAACCTAAACCCTAAACCCTAAACCCTAAACCCTAAACCCTAATCCTAAACCCTAAATATTAATCACTATACCGTAAACCCTAAACCTTTAGCCTAAAATCATAAACCCTAAACACTAAGCGATAAACCCTAAACCCTAAACACTAAACCTAAACCCTACATTCTAAACCCTAACACCTAAACCCTAACCTTAAACCCTAAACCCTAAATGTTAAACCCTAAACCTAAACAGTAAATGCTAAACCCTAAACCCTAAACCCTAAACCATAAACCTAAACCCTAAACCATAAATCGTGAACCCTAAATACCAAACCCTACACCCTAAATACTAAACCCTAAACACTAAACCCTAAACCCTAAACCTAAATCCTAAACCTCAAACCTAAAATCATAAACCTTAAACCCTAATCACTGAACCCTAACCCTAAACCCTAAACCCTAAACCCTAAACCCAAAACCCTAAATCCAATACCCTAAATCCTAACCAATAAACCGTAAACCTAATTCCTAAACTCTATGCCCTAAACCCTAAGCCCTAAACCTTAAACCCAAAATCATAAACCCTAAACCATAAACCATAAACCATAAACCTTAAACCCAAAATCAAAAACCCTAAACCCTAAACCCTACATCCTAAACCCTCAAACCTAAACCCTAACCCTAAACCCTAAACCCTAATTGTTAAACCCTAAACCTAAACACTAAACCCTAAACCTTAAACCCTAAACCCTAAACCATAAATCGTAAACCCTAAATACTAAACCCTACGCCCTAAACCCTAAACATAAATCCTAAACCTCAAACCTAAATCATAAACCTTAAACCCTAAACATTGAACCCTAAACCCTAAACCCTTAACCCAAAACCCTAAATCCAATAACCTAAATTCTAACCAATAAACCGTAAACATAATTCCTAAACTCTAAACCTTAAACCCTAAACCCTAAACCCTAAAACCTAAACAATAAACCCTAAACCCTAAAACCTAAACAATAAACCCTAAACCCTAAATCCTAAATGATAAACCCTAAACCCTAAACCTTAAACCCTAAGCAATAAACCCTAAACCCTAAACCCTAAATGCTAAATGCTAAACCCTAAACCTAAACCCTAAACTCTAAACTCTAAACCCTAAACCCTAATCCTAAACCTAAACCCTAAACCCTAAACCCTTAACCGTAAACCCTAAATGCTAAATGCTAAACCCTAAACCTAAACCCTAAACTCTAAACTCTAAACCATAAACCCTAATCCTAAACCTAAACCATAAACCCTAAATCCTAAATCCTAAACTCCAAACCCTAAACCCTAAAGTCTAAATCCTAAACCCTAAACCCTAAACTCTAAACCCTACATCCTATACCCTAAAAACTAAACCCTGAATCTTAAAACTTAAACCCTAAATCTTTAGCCTAAAATCCCTAAACCCTAACCCCTAAACCCTAAACCCCAAGCCTCAACCCTACATCCTACACCCTAAACCCAAAGCCATAAACTCTAAACCCTAATCCCTAACCCTAAATTTAAAACCCTAAACCCTAAACCCAAACCCTAAACCCTAAATCTTAATCCCTATACCCTAAATCCTAAATCCTAAACCCTAAACCCTAAACCCTAAACCCTAATCCAAAACCTAAACCATAAACCCTATTTCATAAATCCTAAATCCTAAACTCCAAACCCTAAACCCTAAACACTAAACTCTAAATTTAACCTTAAACACTACACCCTAAACCCTAAGACAAAAACCCTAAACCCTAAGTGCTAAATACTAAACCTAAACCCTAAACTCTAAACTCTAAACCCTAAACCCTAATCCTAAACCTAAACCATAAACCCTAAATCTTAATCCCTATATTGTCAACTCTAAACCCTAAACCTTTAGCCCAAAATCATAAACACTAAACCCTAAACAAAAATCCCTAAACCCTAACCCCTAAACCCTAAACCCAAAGCCATAAACTCTAAACCCTAACCCCTAAACCTAAACCCTACATCCTAAACCCTAAAAACTAAACCCTAACCCTACACCCTAAATCCTATATGTTAAACCCTAAACCTAAACCCTAAACCCTAAACCCTATGAGCCTAAACCAAAACCCTAAACCCTAAATCTAAATCCTTAACCTTAAACCCAAAATGATCAACCTTAAACCCTAAACCCTAAACCCTAACCCTAAACCCTAAACATAAACCCTAAACCCTAAGTGCTAAACTCTAAACCTAAACCCTAAACCCTAAACCTTAAACCCTAATCCTAAACCCTAAATATTAATCACTATACCGTAAACCCTAAACCTTTAGCCTAAAATCATAAACCCTAAACACTAAGCGATAAACCCTAAACCCTAAACACTAAACCTAAACCCTACATTCTAAACCCTAACACCTAAACCCTAACCTTAAACCCTAAACCCTAAATGTTAAACCCTAAACCTAAATAGAAAACGCTAAACCCTAAACTCTAAACCCTATGACCATAAACCATAAACCCTAAACCTAAATCCTGAACCCTAAACCCTAAACCCTAAACCCTAAACCCTAAACTCTAAACCCTATACCCTAATCCTAAACAAAACCTAAATCATAACCTTAAACCCTAATCACTGAACCCTAACGCTAAACCCTAAACCCTTAACCCTAAACCCTAAATCCAATACCCTAAATCCTAACCAATAAACCGTAAACCTAATACCTAAACTCTATGCCCTAAACCCTAAGCCCTAAACCTTAAACACAAAATCATAATCCCTAAACCATAAACCATAAACCATAAACCATAAACCTTAAACCCAAAATCAAAAACCCTAAACCTAAACCCTACATCCTAAACCCTTAAACCTAAACCCTAACCCTAAACCCTAAACCCTAATTGTTAAACCCTAAACCTAAACACTAAACCCTAAACCCTAAACCATAAATCGTAAACCCTAAATACTAAACCCTACGCCCTAAACCCTAAACATAAATCCTAAACCTCAAACTTAAATCATAAACCTTAAACCCTAAACCCTAAACCCTAAACCCTAAACCCTTAACCCAAAACCCTAAATCCAATAACCAAAATTCTAACCAATAAACCGTAAACATAATTCCTAAACTCTAAACCCTAAACCAAAAACCCTAAACCTTGAACCCAAAACCCTAAACCCTAAACCCTAAAACCTAAACAATAAACCCTAAACCCTAAATCCTAAATGATAAACCCTAAACCCTAAGCAATAAACCCTAAACCCTAAATGCTAAATGCTAAACCCTAAACTCTAAACCCTAAACTTTAACCTAAAATCCTAAACCATAAACCTAAACTTTAAACCCTAAACCCTAAACTCTAAACCCTAAACCCTAATCCTAATCCTAAACCATAAACCCTAAATCCTAAATCCTAAACCCTAAACCCTAAACTCTAAACCCTAAACCCTAATCCTAAACCTAAACCATAAACCCTAAATCCTAAATCCTAAACTCCAAACCCTAAACCCTAAACACTAAACCCTAAACCCTAAGACAAAAACCCTAAACCCTCAGTGCTAAATACTAAACCTAAGCCCTAAACCCTAAACCCTAATCCTAAACCCTAAATCTTAATCCCTATACCATAAACCCTAAATCTTTAGCCTAAAATTAGAAACCCTAAACCCTAAGCGATAAACCCTAAACCCTAAACCTAAACCCTACATCCTAAACCCTAAACCCAAAGCCATAAACTCTAAACCCTAATCCCTAACCCTAAATTTGAAACCCTAAACCCTAATACTAAACCTAAACCATAAACCCTAATTCATAAACCCTAAATCCTAAACTCCAAACCAAAAACCCTAAACACTAAACTCTAAACCCTAAATTTAACCTTAAACACTAAACCCTAAACCCTAAGACAAAAACCCTAAACCCTAAGTGCTAAACACTAAACCTAAACCCTAAACCCTAAACCGCAATCCTAAACCCTAAATCTTAATCCCTATACCGTCAACTCTAAACCCTAAACCTTTAGCCCAAAATAATAAACCCAAAACCCTAAACAACAAACCCTAAACCCTAAACCCTAAACCTAAACCCTAAACCCTAAACCCAAAACCCTAAATCCAATACCCTAAATCCTAACCAATAAACCGTAAACCTAATTCCTAAACTCTATGCCCTAAACCCTAAGCGCTAAACCTTAAACCCAAAATCATAAACCCTAAACCATAAACCGTAAGACATAAACCTTAAACCCAAAATCAAAAACCCTAAACCCTAAACCCTACATCCTAAACCCTCAAACCTAAACCCTAACCCTAAACCCTAAACCTAAACACTAAACCCTAAACCCTAAACCCTAAATCGTAAACCCTAAATACTAAACCCTACACCCTAAACCCTAAACATAAATCTTAAACCTCTAACCTAAATCATAAACCTTAAACCCTAAACATTGAACCCTAAACCCTAAACCCTTAACCCAAAACCCTAAATCCAATAACCTAAATTCTAACCAATAAACCGTAAACATAATTCCTAAACTCTAAACCCTAAACCCAAAACCCTAAACCTTGAACCTAAAACCCTAAACCCTAAACCCTAAAACCTAAACAATAAACCCTAAACCCTAAATCCTAAATGATAAACCCTAAACCCTAAACCTTAAACCCTAAGCAATAAACCCTAAACCCTAAATGCTAAATGCTAAACCCTAAACCTAAACCCTAAACTCTAAACTCTAAACCCTAAACTTTAACCTAAAATCCTAAACCATAAACTAAACCATAAACCTAAACTTTAAACCCTAAACCCTAAAGTCTAAATCCTAAACCCTAAACCCTAAACTCTAAACCCTAAACCCTAATCCTAAACCTAAACCATAAACCCTAAATCCTAAATCCTAAATCCTAAACTCCAAACCCTAAACCCTAAACACTAAATACTAAACCTAAGCCCTAAACCCCAAACCCTAAGCCTAAACCCTAAATCTTAATCCCTATACCGTAAACCCTAAATCTTTAGCCTAAAATTAGAAACCCTAAACCCTAAGCGATAAACCCTAAACCCTAAACCCTAAACCTAAACCCTACATCCTAAACCCTAAACCCAAAGCCATAAACTCTAAACCCTAATCCCTAACCCTAAATTTGAAACCCTAAACCCTAATCCTAAACCTAAACCATAAACCCTAATTCATAAACCCTAAATCCTAAACTCCAAACCAAAAACCCTAAACACTAAACTCTAAACCCTAAATTTAACCTTAAACACTAAACCCTAAACCCTAAGACAAAAACCCTAAACCCTAAGTGCTAAACACTAAACCTAAACCCTAAACCCTAAACCGCAATCCTAAACCCTAAATCTTAATCCCTATACCGTCAACTCTAAACCCTAAACCTTTAGCCCAAAATCATAAACCCTAAACCCTAAATGAGAAACCCTAAACCCTAACCCCTAAACCTAAACCCAACATCCAAAACCCTAAAAACTAAACCCTACCCATAAACCTTAAACCCTATATGTTAAACCCAAAACCTAAACCCTATGACCATAAACCAAAACCCTAAACCCTAAACCTAAATCCTAAACCTTAAACCCAAAATCATCAACCTTAAACCCTAAATCATGAACCCTAACCCTAAACACTAAAACATAAACCCTAAACCCTAAGTGCTAAACTCTAAACCTAAACCCTAAACCCTAAACCCTAAACCCTAATCCTAAACCCTAAATATTAATCAGTATACCGTAAACCCTAAACCTTTAGCCTAAAATCATAAACCCTAAACACTAAGCTTAAACCCTAAACCCTAAATGTTAAACCCTAAACCTAAACAAAGAATGCTAAACCCTAAACCATAAACCTAAACCCTAAACCATAAATCGTAAACCCTAAATACCAAACCCTACACCCTAAATACTAAACCCTAAACACTAAACCCTAACCCCTAAACCTAAATCCTAAACCTCAAACCTAAAATCATAAACCTTAAACCCTAATCACTGAACCCTAACCCTAAACCCTAAACCCTAAACCCAAAACCCTAAATCCAATACCCTAAATCCTAACCAATAAACCGTAAACCTAATTCCTAAACTCTATGCCCTAAACCCTAAGCCCTAAACCTTAAACCCAAAATCATAAACCCTACACCATAAACCATAAACCATAAACCTTAAAGCCAAAATAAAAAACCCTAAACCCTAAACCCTACATCATAAACCCTCAAACCTAAACCCTAACCCTAAACCCTAAACCCTAATTGTTAAACCCTAAACCTAAACACTAAACCCTAAACCTTAAACCCTAAACCCTAAACCCTAAATCATAAACCCTAAATACTAAACCCTACACCCTAAACCCTAAACATAAATCCTAAACCTCAAACCTAAATCATAAGCCTTAAACCCTAAACACTATACCCTAAACCCTAAACCCTTAACCCAAAACCCTAAATCCAATAACCTAAATTCTAACCAATAAACCGTAAACATAATTCCTAAATTCTAAACCCTAAACCCAAAACCCTAAACCTTGAACCTAAAACCCTAAACCCTAAAACCTAAACAATAAATCCTAAACCCTTAATCCTAAATGATAAACCCTAAACCCTAAACCTTAAACCCTAAGCAATAAACCCTAAACTCTAAATGCTAAATGCTAAACCCTAAACCTAAACCCTAAATCCTAAACTCTAAACCCTAAACTTTAACCTAAAATCCTAAACCATAAACTAAACCATAAACCTAAACTTTAAACCCTAAACCCTAAAGTCTAAATCCTAAACCCTAAACCCTAAACTCTAAACCCTAAACCCTAATCCTAAACCTAAACCATAAACCCTAAATCCTAAATCCTAAACTCCAAACCCTAAACCCTAAACCCTAAACCCTAAGACAAAAACCCTAAACCCTCAGTGCTAAATACTAAACCTAAGCCCTAAACCCTAAACCCTAATCCTAAACCCTAAATCTTAATCCCTATACCGTAAACCCTAAATCTTTAGCCTAAAATTAGAAACCCTAAACCCTAAACATAAATCCTAAACCCTAAACCCTAAACCTAAACCCTACATCCTAAACCCTAAACCCAAAGCCATAAACTCTAAACCCTAATCCCTAACCCTAAATTTGAAACCCTAAACCCTAAACCCTAATCCTAAACCTAAACCATAAACCCTAATTCATAAACCCTAAATCCTAAACTCCAAACCAAAAACCCTAAACACTAAACTCTAAACCCTAAATTTAACCTTAAACACTAAACCCTAAACCCTAAGACAAAAACCCTAAACCCTAAGTGCTAAACGCTAAACCTAAACCCTAAACCCTAAACCGCAATTCTAAACCCTAAATCTTAATAAAAATAATAAACCCAAAACCCTAAACAACAAACCCTAAACCCTAAACCCTAAACCTAAACCCTAAACCCTAAACCCAAAACCCTAAATCCAATACCCTAAATCCTAACCAATAAACCGTAAACCTAATTCCTAAACTCTATGCCCTAAACCCTAAGCGCTAAACCTTAAACCCAAAATCATAAACCCTAAATCCTAAACTCCAAACCCTAAACCCTAAACCCTAAACCCTAAACCCTAAGACAAAAACCCTAAACCCTCAATGCTAAATACTAAACCTAAGCCCTAAACCCTAAACCCTAATCCTAAACCCTAAATCTTAATCCCTATACCGTAAACCCTAAATCTTTAGCCTAAAATTAGAAACCCTAAACCCTAAGCGATAAACCCTAAACCCTAAACCCTAAACCTAAACCCTACATCCTAAACCCTAAACCCAAAGCCATAAACTCTAAACCCTAATCCCTAACCCTAAATTTGAAACCCTAAACCCTAAACCCTAATCCTAAACCTAAACCATAAACCCTAATTCATAAACCCTAAATCCTAAACTCCAAACCAAAAACCCTAAACACTAAACTCTAAACCCTAAATTTAACCTTAAACACTAAACCCTAACCACTAAACCCTAAACCCTAAGTGCTAAACACTAAACCTAAACCTAAACCCTCAACCCTAAACCGCAATCCTAAACCCTAAATCTTAATCCCTATACCGTCAACTCTAAACCCTAAACCTTTAGCCCAAAATCATAAACCCTAAACCCTAACCCCTATACCTAAACCCTACATCCTATACCCTAAAAACTAAACCCTAACCCTAAACCGTAAACCCTATATGTTAAACCCTAAACCTAAACCCTAAACCCTATGACCATAAACCTAAACCCTAAACCCTAAACCTAAATCCTAAACCTTAAACCCAAAATCATCAACCTTAAACCCTAAATCCTGAACCCTAACCCTAAACACTAAAACATAAACCCTAAACCCTAAGTGCTAAACACTAAACCTAAACCATAAATCCTAAACCCTAAACTCTAATCCTAAACCCTAAATATTAATCACTATACCGTAAACCCTAAACCTTTAGCCTAAAATCATAAACCCTAAACACTAAGCGATAAACCCTAAACCCTAAACACTAAACCTAAACCCTACATTCTAAACCCTAACACCTAAACCCTAACCTTAAACCCTAAACCCTAAATGTTAAACCCTAAACCTAAACAGTAAACGCTAAACCCTAAACCCTAAACCATAAACCTAAACCCTAAACCATAAATCGTGAACCCTAAATACCAAACCCTACACCCTAAATACTAAACCCTAAACACTAAACCCTAAACCCTAAACCTAAATCCTAAACCTCAAACCTAAAATCATAAACCTTAAACCCTAACCCTAAACCCTAAACCCTAAACCCTAAACCCTAAACCCAAAACCCTAAATCCAATACCCTAAATCCTAACCAATAAACCGTAAACCTAATTCCTAAACTCTATGCCCTAAACCCTAAGCCCTAAACCTTAAACCCAAAATCATAATCCCTAAACCATAAACCATAAACCATAAACCTTAAACCCTAAACCCTAAACCTAAACCCTACATCCTAAACCCTCAAACCAAAACCCTAACCCTAAACCATAAACCCTAATTGTTAAACCCTAAACCTAAACACTAAACCCTAAACCTTAAACCCTAAACCCTAAACCATAAATCGTAAACCCTAAATACTAAACCCTACGCCCTAAACCCTAAACATAAATCCTAAACCTCAAACTTAAATCATAAACCTTAAACCCTAAACATTGAACCCTAAACCCTAAACCCTAAACCCTAAACCCTTAACCCAAAACCCTAAATCCAATAACCTAAATTCTAACCAATAAACCGTAAACATAATTCCTAAACTCTAAACCCTAAACCCAAAACCCTAAACCTTGAACCCAAAACCCTAAACCCTAAACCCTAAAACCTAAACAATAAACCCTAAACCCTAAATCCTAAATGATAAACCCTAAACCCTAAACCTTAAACCCTAAGCAATAAACCCTAAACCCTAAATGCTAAATGCTAAACCCTAAACCTAAACCCTAAACTCTAAACTCTAAACCCTAAACTTTAACCTAAAATCCTAAACCATAAACTAAACCATAAACCTAAACTTTAAACCCTAAACCCTAAAGTCTAAATCCTAAACCCTAAACCCTAAACTCTAAACCCTAAACCCTAATCCTAAACCTAAACCATAAACCCTAAATCCTAAATCCTAAACTCCAAACCCTAAACCCTAAACACTAAACCCTAAACCCTAAGACAAAAACCCTAAACCCTCAACTTAAATGCTAAATACCTAAACCCTAAACCCTAAACCCTAATCCTAAACCCTAAATCTTAATCCCTATACCATAAACCCTAAATCTTTAGCCTAAAATTAGAAACCCTAAACCCTAAGCGATAAACCCTAAACCCTAAACCCTAAACCTAAATCCTACATCCTAAACCCTAAACCCAAAGCCATAAACTCTAAACCCTAATCCCTAACCCTAAATTTGAAACCCTAAACCCTAAACCCTAATCCTAAACCTAAACCATAAACCCTAATTCATAAACCCTAAATCCTAAACTCCAAACCAAAAACCCTAAACACTAAACTCTAAACTCTAAATTTAACCTTAAACACTAAACCCTAAACCCTAAGACAAAAACCCTAAACCCTAAGTGCTAAACACTAAACCTAAACCCTCAACCCTAAACCGCAATCCTAAACCCTAAATCTTAATCCCTATACCGTCAACTCTAAACCCTAAACCTTTAGCCCAAAATCATAAACCCTAAACCCTAAATGACAAACCCTAAACCCTAACCCCTATACCTAAACCCTACATCCTATACCCTAAAAACTAAACCCTAACCCTAAACCGTAAACCCTATATGTTAAACCCTAAACCTAAACCCTAAACCCTATGACCATAAACCTAAACCCTAAACCCTAAACCTAAATCCTAAACCTTAAACCCAAAATCATCAACCTTAAACCCTAAATCCTGAACCCTAACCCTAAACACTAAAACATAAACCCTAAACCCTAAGTGCTAAACACTAAACCTAAACCATAAATCCTAAACCCTAAACTCTAATCCTAAACCCTAAATATTAATCACTATACCGTAAACCCTAAACCTTTAGCCTAAAATCATAAACCCTCAACACTAAGCGATAAACCCTAAACCCCAAACACTAAACCTAAACCCTACATTCTAAACCCTAACACCTAAACCCTAACCTTAAACCCTAAACCCTAAATGTTAAACCCTAAACCTAAACAGTAAACGCTAAACCCTAAACCCTAAACCCTAAACCATAAATCGTGAACCCTAAATACCAAACCCTACACCCTAAATACTAACCCCTAAACACTAAACCCTAAACCCTAAACCTAAATCCTAAACCTCAAACCTAAAATCATAAACCTTAAACCCTAATCACTGAACCCTAATTCCTAAACTCTATGCCCTAAACCCTAAGCCCTAAACCTTAAACCCAAAATCATAAACCCTAAACCATAAACCATAAGACATAAACCTTAAACCCAAAATCAAAAACCCTAAACCCTAAACCCTACATCCTAAACCCTCAAACCTAAACCCTAACCCTAAACCCTAAACCCTAATTGTTAAACCCTAAACCTAAACACTAAACCCTAAACCTTAAACCCTAAACCCTAAACCCTAAATCGTAAACCCTAAATACTAAACCCTACACCCTAAACCCTAAACATAAATCCTAAACCTCAAACCTAAATCATAAACCTTAAACCCTAAACATTGAACCCTAAACCCTAAACCCTTAACCCAAAACCCTAAATCCAATAACCTAAATTCTAACCAATAAACCGTAAACATAATTCCTAAACTCTAAACCCTAAACCCAAAACCCTAAACCTTGAACCTAAAACCCTAAACCCTAAACCCTAAAACCTAAACAATAAACCCTAAACCCTAAATCCTAAATGATAAACCCTAAACCCTAAACCTTAAACCCTAAGCAATAAACCCTAAACTCTAAATGCAAAATGCTAAAACCCTAAACCTAAACCCTAAACCCTAAACCTAATCCTAAACCCTTAATCTTAATCCCTATACCGTAAACCCTAAACACTAAATCTTTAGCCTAAAATCATAAACCCCAAACCCTAACCTAAAAACCCTAAACCCAAAGCCATAAACTCTAAACCCTATTCCCTAACCCTAAATTTGAAATCCTAAACCCTAAATCCTAATCCTAAACCACAACCATAAACCCTAATTCATAAACCTTAAATCCTAAATTCCAAACCCTAAACCCTAAACACTATACTTTAAACCCTAAATTTAACCCTAAACACTAAACCCTAAACCCTAAGTGCTAAACACTAAACCTAAACCCTAAATCCTAAACCCTAATCTTAAACACTAAATCTTAAACCCTCTACTGTAAACTCTAAACTCTAAACCTTTAGCCTAAAATCATAAACCCTAAACCCTAAGTGATAAACCCTAAACCCTAACCCCTAAACCTAAACACTACATCCTAAACCCTAAAAACTAAACCCTAACCCTAAACCCTAAACCCTAAATGTTAAACCCTAAAGCTAAACACTAAACCCTCAACCCTAAACCCTAAACCCTATAACCTAAGCAATAAACCCTAAACCCTAAATCTTAAATGCTAAACCCTAAACCTAAATCGTACACTTGAAACCCTAAACCTAAACCCTAAACGCTAACCCCTAAACCTAAATCCTAAACCTGAAACCCAAAATCATAAACCTTAAACCCTAAACCCTGAACCCTAACCCTAAACCCTAAAATATAAACCCAAAACCCAAAACCCTAAGACCAAAACTCTAAATCCTAACCAACAAACTGTAAACCTAATTACTAAACACTATCAACTAAACCCAAAACCTAAACACTAAACCTTAAACCCAAAATCATAAACCCTAAACCATAAACCTTAAACCCAAAATCATAATCCCTAAACCCTAAACCCTCAACAATAAACCCTAAACCCTAAATCCTAAATGCTAAACGCTAAACCTAAACCCTACACCCTACACCCTAAACCCTACACCCTAAACCCTAAACAATAAAACATAATCCCTAAACTCTCAACCCTAAACTTTAACCTAAAATCCTAAACCCTAAACTAAACCACAAACCAAAACTGTAAACCTTAAATCCTCAACCCAAAATCCTAATCATAAAACTAAACCAAAAACCCTAATTCATAAACCCTAAACCCTAAGTGCTAAACACTAAACCTAAACCCTAAACCCTAAACCCTAAATTTAACCCTAAACACTAAACCCTAAACCCTAAGACAAAAACCCTAAACCCTAAATTTAACCCTAAACACTAAACCCTAAACCCTAAGACAAAAACCCTTAAACCTAAGTGCTAAACAGTAAACCTAAACCCTAAACCCTAAACCCTAATCCTAAACCCTAAAATCTTAATCCCTATATCGTAAACCCTAAACCCTAAACCTTTAGCCTAAAATCATAAACCCTAAACCCTAAGTGATAAACCCTAAGCCAAAACCCTACATCCTAAACCCTAAAACCTAAACCCCAACTTTAAACCCTAATTCCTAAATGTTAAACCCTAAACCTAAACACTAAACCCTAAACCCTAAAAACCCTAAACCATAAATTGTAAACCCTAAATCCTAAATGCAAATCCATAAACCTAAACCCTACACATTAAACCCTAAACTCTAAACCCTAAACACTAAAACCTAAACCCTAAACTTTAACATAAAATCCTAAACCCTAAACTAAACCATAAACCTAAACTTTAAACCCTAAATCCTAAACCCTAAACCTAAAACTCTAAACCCTAATCCTAAACTTAAACCATAAACCCTAATTCATAAACCCTAAATCCTAAACTCCAAACCCTAAACCCTAAACACTAAACTCTAAGCTCTAAGCCCTAAATTTAAGCCTAAACACTAAACCCTAAACCCTAAAACAAAAACCCTAAACCCTAAGTTCTAAACATTAAACCTAAACCCTAAACCCTAAACCCTAATCCTAAACCCTAAATATTAATCACTATACCGTAAACCCTAAACCTTTAGCCTAAAATCATAAACCCTAAACACTAAGCGATAAGCCTTAAAGGCTAAACACTAAACCTAAACCCTACATTCTAAACCCTACCACCTAAACCCTAACCTTAAACCCTAAACCCTAAATGTTAAACCCTAAACCTAAACAGTAAACGCTAAACACTAAACCCTAAACCATAAATTGTGAACCCTAAATACCAAACCCTACACCCTAAATACTAAACCCTAAGCACTAAACCCTAAACCCTAAACCTAAACCCTAAACCTCAAACCTAAGATCCTAAACCTTAAACCCTAAACACTGAACCCTAACCCTAAACCCTAAACCCTAAACCCAAAACCCTACATCCAATACCCTAAATCCTAACCAATAAACCGCACACCTAATTCCTAAACTCTAAGCCCTAAACCCTAAACCCTAAGCCCTAAACTTTAAACCCAAAATCATAACCCTAAACTATAAACCATAAACAATAAACCTTAAACCCAAAATCAAAATCCCTAAACCCTAAACCCTAAACCCTAATCCTAAACCCTTAATCTTAATCCCTATACCGTAAACCCTAAACCCTAAATCTTTAGCCTAAAATCATAAACCCTAAACCCTAACCCAGAAACCCTAAACCCAAACTCTAAACCCAATTCCCTAACCCTAAATTTGAAACCCTAAACCCTAAACCCTAATCCTAAACCTCAACCATAAACCCTAATTCATAAACCTTAAATCCTAAATTCCAAACCCTAAACCCTAAACACTATACTCTAAACCCTAAATTTAACCCTAAACACTAAACCCCAAACCCTAAGTGCAAAACACTAAACCTAAACCCTAAATCCTAAACCCTAATCTTAAACACTAAATCTTAAACCCTCTACTGTAAACTCTAAACTCTAAACCTTTAGCCTAAAATCATAAACCCTAAACCCTAAGTGATAAACCCTAAACCCTAACCCCTAAACCAAAACACTACATCCTAAACCCTAAAAACTAAACCCTAACCCTAAACCCTAAACCCTAAATGTTAAACGCTAAACCTAAACACTTATACCTACACCCTAAACCCTAAACCCTATGACCTAAGCAATAAACCCTAAACCCTAAATCCTAAATGCTAAACCCTAAACCTAAACCATACACTTGAAACCCTAAACTCTAAACCCTAAACGCTAACCCCTAAACCTAAATCCTAAACCTTAAACCCAAAATCATAAACCTTAAACCCTAAACCCTGAACCCTAACCCTAAACCCTAAAACATAAACCCAAAACCCTAAACCCAAAACCCAAAACCCTAAGACCAAAACTCTAAATCCTAACCAACAAACTGTAAACCTAATTACTAAACACTATCAACTAAACCCAAAATCATAAACCCTAAACCCTAAACCATAAACCATAAACCTTAAACCCAAAATCATAATCCCTAAACCCTAAACCCTAAGCAATAAACCCTAAACACTAAATCCTAATTGCAAAACCCTAAACCCTAAGTGCTAAACACTAAACCTAAACCCTAAAAACTAAACACTAAACTCAAAACATAATCCCTAAACTCTCAACCCTAAACTTTAACCTAAAATCCTAAACCCTAAACTAAACCACAAACCTAAACTGTAAACCTTAAATACTCAACCCTAAATCCTAATCATAAAACTAAACCAAAAACCCTAATTCATAAACCCTAAACCCTAAGTGCTAAACACTAAACCTAAACCCTAAATCCTAAATGCTAAACCCTAAACCTAAACCATGAACTTGAAACCCTAAACTCTAAACCCTAAACGCTAACCCCTAAACCAAAATCCTAAACCTGAAACCCAAAATCATAAACCTTAAACCCTAAACCCTGAACCCTAACCCTAAACCCTAAAACATAAACCCAAAACCCTAAACCCAAAACCCAAAACCCTAAGACCAAAACTCTAAATCCTAAATGCTAAACCCTAAACCTAAACCATACACTTGAAACCCTAAACACTAAACCCTAAACCATAAACCTAAACCCTAAACCACAAATCGTGAACCCTAAATACCAAACCCTACTCCCTAAATACTAAACCCTAAGCACTAAACCCTAAACCCTAAACCTAAATCCTAAACCTCAAACCTAAAATCATAAACCTTAAACCCTAAACACTGAACGCTAACCCTAAACCCTAAACCCTAAACCCTAAACCCAAAACCCTAAATCCAATACCCTAAATCCTAACCAATAAACCGTAAACCCAATTCCTAAACTCTATGCCCTAAACCCTAAGCCCTAAACTTTAAACCCAAAATCATAACCCTAAACCATAAACCATAAACAATAAACCTTAAACCCAAAATCAAAATCCCTAAACCCTAATCCCTAAACCCTAAGCAATAAACCCTAAACCCTAAATCCTAAATGCTAAACCCTAAACCTAAACCCTACACCCTAAACCCTAAACCCTAAACCCTAAACCCTAAACACTAAAACCTAAACCCTAAACTATAACCTACAATCCTAAACCCTAAACTAAACCATAAACCTAAACTTTAAACCCTAAATCCTAAACCCTAAACCCTAAACTCTAAACCTTAAACCCTAATCCTAAACCTAAACCATAAGCCCTAATTCCTAAACCCTAAATCCTAAACTCCAAACCCTAAACCCTAAATACTAAACCATAAATTTAACTCTAAACCCTAAGACAAAAACTCTAAACCCTAAGTGCTAAATACTAAACCTAAACCCTAAACCCTAAACCCTAAACCCTAAATATTTAGCCTAAAATCATAAACCCTAAACCCTAAGTGATAAACCCTCAACCCTAAGTGATAAACCCTAAACCCTAAACCCTAAGCAATAAACCCTAAACCCTAAATCCTAAATGCTAAACGCTAAACCTAAACCCTACACCCTACACCCTAAACCCTACACCCTAAACCCTAAACAATAAAATATAATCCCTAAACTCTCAACCCTAAACTTTACTTAAAATCCTAAAACCTAAACTAAACCACAAACCTAAACTGTAAACGTTAAATCCTCAACCCTAAATCCTAATCATAAAACTAAACCAAAAACCCTAATTCATAAACCCTAAACCCTAAGTGCTAAACACTAAACCTAAACCCTAAACCCTAAGACAAAAACCCTAAACCCTAAATTTAACCCTAACCACTAAACCCTAAACCCTAAGACAAAAACCCTAAACCCTAAGTGCTAAACAATAAACCTAAACCCTAAACCCGCAACCCTAAACCCTAATCATAAACCCTAAAATCTTAATCCCTATACCGTAAACCCTAAACCCTAAACCTTTAGCCTAAAATCATAAACCCTAAACCCTAAGTGATAAACCCTAAACCTTAAACCCTAAGCCTAAATCCTACATCCTAAACCCTAAAACCTAAACCCCAACTTTAAACCCTAATTCCTAAATGTTAAACCCTAAACCTAAACACTAAACCCTAAACCCTAAAAACCCTAAACCATAAATTGTAAACCCTAAATCCTAAATGCAAAACCATAAACCTAAACCCTACACATTAAACCCTAAACTCTAAACCCTAAACACTAAAACCTAAACCCTAAACTTTAACTTAAAATCCTAAACCCTAAACTAAACCATAAACCTAAACTTTAAACCCTAAATCCTAAACCCTAAACCCAAAACTCTAAACCCTAATCCTAAACTTAAACCATAAACCCTAATTCATAAACCCTAAATCCTAAACTCCAAACCCTAAACCCTAAACACTAAACTCTAAACTATAAACCCTAAATTTAAGCCTAAACACTAAACCTTAAACCCTAAAACAAAAACCCTAAACCCTAAGTTCTAAACACTAAACCTAAACCCTAAACCCTAAACCCTAAACCCTAAACCCTAATCCTAAACCCTAAATATTAATCACTATACCGTAAACCCTAAACCTTTAGCCTAAAATCATAAACCCTAAACACTAAGCGATAAACCCTAAACCCTAAACACTAAACCTAAACCCTACATTCTAAACCCTAACACCTAAACCCTAACCTTAAACCCTAAACCCTAAATGTTAAACCCTAAACCTAAACAGTAAACGCTAAACCCTAAACCCTAAACCATAAACCTAAACCCTAAACCATAAATCGTGAACCCTAAATACCAAACCCTACACCCTAAATACTAAACCCTAAACACTAAACCCTAAACCCTAAACCTAAATCCTAAACCTCAAACCTAAAATCATAAACCTTAAACCCTAAACACTGAACGCTAACCCTAAACCCAAAACCCTAAATCCAATACCCTAAATCCTAACCAATAAACCGTAAACCCAATTCCTAAACTCTATGTCCTAAACCCTAAGCCCTAAATTTTAAACCCAAAATCATAACCCTAAACCATAAACCATAAACAATAAACCTTAAACCCAAAATCAAAATCCCTAAACCCTAAGCAATAAACCCTAAACCCTAAATCCTAAATGCTAAACCCTAAACCTAAAACCTACACCCTAAACCCTAAAAACTAAACCCTAACCCTAAACCCTAAACCCTAAACCCTAAATGTTAAACGCTAAACCTAAACACTTAACCCTAAACCGTATGACCTAAGCAATAAACCCTAAACCCTAAATCCTAAATGCTAAACCCTAAACCTAAACCATACACTTGAAACCCTAAACTCTAAACCCTAAACGCTAACCCTAAACCTAAATCCTAAACCTTAAACCCAAAATCATAAACCTTAAACCCTAAACCCTGAACCCTCACCCTAAACCCTAAAACATAAACCCAAAACCCAAAACCCTAAGACCAAAACTCTAAATCCTAACCAACAAACTGTAAACCTAATTACTAAACACTATCAACTAAACCCAAAACCTAAACACTAAACCTTAAACCCAAAATCATAAACCCTAAACCCTAAACCATAAACCATAAACCTTAAACCCAAAATCATAATCCCTAAACCCTAAACCCTAAGCAATAAACCCTAAACCCTAAATCCTAAATGCTAAATGCTAAACCTAAACCCTACACCCTACACACTAAACCCTACACCCTAAACCCTAAACAATAAAACATAATCCCTAAACTCTCAACCCTAAACTTTAACCTAAAATCCTAAACCCTAAACTAATCCACAGACCTAAACTGTAAACCTTAAATCCTCAACCCTTAATCCTAATCATAAAACTAAACCAAAAACCCTAATTCATAAACCCTAAACCCTAAGTGCTAAACACTAAACCTAAAACCTAAACCCTAAACCCTAAATTTAACCCTAAACACTAAACCCTAAACCCTAAGACAAAAACCCTAAACCCTAAATTTAACCCTAAACACTAAACCCTAATCCTAAACCCTAAAATCTTAATCCCTATACCGTAAACCCTAAACCCTAAAGCTTTAGCCTAAAATCATAAACCCTAAACCCTAAGTGATAAACCCTAAACCCTAAACCCTAAGCCTAAATCCTACATCCTAAACCCTAAAACCTAAACCCCAACTTTAAACCCTAATTCCTAAATGTTAAACCCTAAACCTAAACACTAAACCCTAAACCCTAAAAACCCTAAACCATAAATTGTAAACACTAAATCCTAAATGCAAAACCATAAACCTAAACCCTACACATTAAACCCTAAACACTAAAACCTAAACCCTAAACTTTAACTTAAAATCCTAAACCCTAAACTAAACCATAAACCTAAACTTTAAACCCTAAATCCTAAACCCTAAACCCAAAACTCTAAACCCTAATCCTAAACTTAAACCATAAACCCTAATTCATAAACCCTAAACTCCAAACCCTAAACCCTCAACACTAAACTCTAAACTCTAAACCCTAAATTTAAGCCTAAACACTATACCCTAAACCCTAAAACAAAAACCCTAAACCCTAAGTTCTAAACACTAAACCTAAACCCTAAACCCTAAACCCTAAACCCTAAACCCTAAATATTAATCACTATACCGTAAACCCTAAACCTTTAGCCTAAAATCATAAACCCTAAACACTAAGCGATAAACCCTAAACCCTAAACACTAAACCTAAACCCTACATTCTAAACCCTAACACCTAAACCCTAACCTTAAACCCTAAACCCTAAATGTTAAACCCTAAACCTAAACAGTAAACGCTAAACCCTAAACCCTAAACCATAAACCTAAACCCTAAACCATAAATCGTGAACCCTAAATACCAAACCCTACACCCTAAATACTAAACCCTAAACACTAAACCCTAAACCCTAAACCTAAATCCTAAACCTCAAACCTAAAATCATAAACCTTAAACCCTAATCACTGAACCCTAACACTAAACCCTAAACCCTAAACCCTAAACCCTAAACCCAAAACCCTAAATCCAATACCCTAAATCCTAACCAATAAACCGTAAACCTAATTCCTAAACTCTATGCCCTAAACCCTAAGCCCTAAACTTTAAACCCAAAATCATAACCCTAAACCATAAACCATAAACAATAAACCTTAAACCCAAAATCAAAATCCCTAAACCCTGAACCCTAAACCCTAATCGTAAACCCTTAATCTTAATCCCTATACCGTAAACCCTAAACCCTAAATCTTTAGCCTAAAATCATAAACCCCATACCCTAACCCAGAAACCCTAAACCCAAAGCCATAAACTCTAAACCCTATTCCCTAACCCTAAATTTGAAACCCTAAACCCTAAACCCTAATCCTAAACCTCAACCATAAACCCTAATTCATAAACCTTAAATCCTAAATTCCAAACCCTACACCCTAAACACTATACTCTAAACCCTAAATTTAACCCTAAACCCTAAACCCTAAACCCTAAGTGCTAAACACTAAACCTAAACCCTAAATCCTAAACCCTAATCTTAAACACTAAATCTTAAACCCTCTACTGTAAACTCTAAACTCTAAACCTTTAGCCTAAAATCATAAACCCTAAACCCTAAGTGATAAACCCTAAACCCTAACCCCTAAACCTAAACACTACATCCTAAACCCTAAAAACTAAACCCTAACCCTAAACCCTAAACCCTAAATGTTAAACGCTAAACCTAAACACTTAACCCTAAACCCTAAACCCTAAACCCTATGACCTAAGCAATAAACCCTAAACCCTAAATCCTAAATGCTAAACCCTAAACCTAAACCATACACTTGAAACCCTAAACTCTAAACCCTAAACGCTAACCCCTAAACCTAAATCCTAAACCTTAAACCCAAAATCATAAACCTTAAACCCTAAACCCTGAACCGTAACCCTAAACCCTAAAACATAAACCCAAAACCCTAAACCCAAAACCCAAAACCCTAAGACCAAAACTCTAAATCCTAACCAACAAACTGTAAACCTAATTACTAAACACTATCAACTAAACCCAAAACCTAAACACTAAACCTTAAACCCAAAATCATAAACCCTAAACCCTAAACCATAAACCATAAACCTTAAACCCAAAATCATAATCCCTAAACCCTAAACCCTAAGCAATAAACCCTAAACCCTAAATCCTAAATGCTAAACGCTAAACCTAAACCCTACACCCTACACCCTAAACCCTAAACAATAAAACATAATCCCTAAACTCTCAACCCTAAACTTTGACCTAAAATCCTAAACCCCAAACTAAACCACAAACCTAAACTGTAAACCTTAAATCCTCAACCCTAAATCCTAATCATAAAACTAAACCAAACACCCTAATTCATAAACACTAAACCCTAAGTGCTAAACACTAAACCTAAACGCTAAACCCTAAACCCTAAATTTAACCCTAAACACTAAACCCTAAACCCTAAGACAAAAACCCTAAAACCTAACTGCTAAACAGTAAACCTAAACCCTAAACCCTAAACCCTAAACCCTAATCCTAAACCCTAAAATCTTAATCCCTATACCGTAAACCCTAAACCCTAAACCTTTAGCCTAAAATCATAAACCCTAAACCCTAAGTGATAAACCCTAAACCCTAAACCCTAAGCCTAAACCCTACATCCTAAATCCTAAAACCTAAACCCCAACTTTAAACCCTAATTCCTAAATGTTAAACCCTAAACCTAAACACTAAACCCTAAACCCTAAAAACCCTAAACCATAAATTGTAAACCCTAAATCCTAAATGCAAAACCATAAACCTAAACCCTACACATTAAACCCTAAACACTAAACCCTAAACACTAATACCTAAACCCTAAACTTTAACTTAAAATCCTAAACCCTAAACTAAACCATAAACCTAAACTTTAAACCCTAAATCCTAAACCCTAAACCCAAAACTCTAAACACTAATCCTAAACTTAAACCAAAAACCCTAATTCATAAACCCTAAATACTAAACTCCAAATCCTAAACACTAAACACTAAACTCTAAACTCTAAACCCTAAATTTAAGCCTAAACACAATACCCTAAACCCTAAAACAAAAACCCTAAACCCTAAGTTCTAAACACTAAACCTAAACCCTAAACCCTAAACCTTAAACCCTAAACCCTAATCCTAAACCCTAAATATTAATCACTATACCGTAAACCCTAAACCTTCAGCCTAAAATCATAAACCCTAAACACTAAGCGATAAACCCTAAAGCCTAAACACTAAACCTAAACCCTACATTCTAAACCCTACCACCTAAACCCTAACCTTAAACCCTAAACCCTAAATGTTAAACCCTAAACCTAAATAGTAAAGGCTAAACACTAAACCCTAAACCATAAACCTAAACCCTAAACAATAAATCGTGAACCCTAAATACAAAACCCTACACCCTAAATACTAAACCCTAAGCACTAAACCCTAAACCCTAAACCTAAATCCTAAACCTCAAACCTAAAATCATAAACCTTAAACCCTAAACACTGAACCCTAACCCTAAACCCTAAACCCTAAACCCAAAACCCTAAATCCAATACCCTAAATCCTAACCAATAAACCGTAAACCCAATTTCTAAACTCTATGCCCTAAACCCTAAGCCCTAAACTTTAAACCCAAAATCATAACCCTAAACCATAAACCATAAACAATAAACCCTAAACCCAAAATCAAAATCCCTAAACCCTAAACCCTAAACCCTAAGCAATAAACCCTAAACCCTAAATCCTAAATGCTAAACCCTAAACCTAAACCCTACACCCTAAACCCTAAACCCTAAACCCTAAACACTAAAACCTAAACCCTAAACTATAACCTAAAATCCTAAACCCTAAACTAAACCATAAACCTAAACTTTAAACCCTAAATCCTAAACCCTAAACCCTAAACTCTAAACCCTAAACCCTAATCCTAAACCTAAACCATAAGCCCTAATTCCTAAACCCTAAATCCTAAACTCCAAACCCTAAACACTAAATACTAAACCATAAATTTAACTCTAAACCCTATGACAAAAACTCTAAACCCTAAGTGCTAAATACTAAACCTAAACCCTAAACCCTAAACCCTAAACCCTAATCCTAAACCCTTAATCTTAATCCCTATATCGTAAACCCTAAACCCTAAATCTTTAGCCTAAAATCATAAACCGCAAACCCTAACCCAGAAACCCTAAACCCAAAGCCATAAACTCTAAACCCTATTCCCTAACCCTAAATTTGAAACCCTAAACCCTAAACCCTAATCCTAAACCTAAACCATAAACCCTAATTCATAAATCCTAAATCCTAAACTCCAAACCCTAAACCCTAAACACTAAACTCTCAACCCTAAATTTAACCCTAAACCCTAAATTTAACCCTAAACACTAAACCCCAAACCCTAAGACAAAAACCCTAAACCCTAAGTGCTAAACACTAAACCTAAACCCTAAATCATAAACCCTAATCTTAAACCCTCTACTGTAAACTCTAAACCCTAAACCTTTAGCCTAAAATCATAAACCCTAAACCCTAAGCGATAAACCCTAAACCCTAACACCTAAACCTAAACACTACATCCTAAACCCTAAAAACTAAACCCTAACCCTAAACCCTAAACCTTAAATGTTAAACCCTAAACCTAATCACTAAACCCTCAATCCTAAACCCAAAACCCTGTGACCTAAGCAATAAACCCAAAACCCTAAATCCTAAATGCTAAACCCTAAACCTAAACCATACACAAGAAACCCAAAACTCTAAACCCTAAATGCTAACCCCTAAACCTAAATCCTAAACCTTAAACCCAAAATCATAAACCTTAAACCCTAAACCTTGAACCCTAACCCTAAACCCTAAAACATAAATCCAAAACCCTAAACCCAAAACCCAAAACCCTAAGACCAAAACTCTAAATCCTAACCAACAAACTGTAAACCTAATTACTAAACACTATCAACTAAACCCAAAACCTAAACACTAAACCTTAAACCCAAAATCATAAACCCTAAACCCTAAACCATAAACCATAAACCTTAAAACCAAAATCATAATCCCTAAACTCTAAACCCTAAACCCTAAGCAATAAACCTTCAACCCTAAATCCTAAATGCTAATCCCTATACTGTAAACCCTTAACCCCAAACCCCAAACCTAAACCCTACATCCTAAACCCTAAAACCTAAACTCTATCCCTAAACCCTAAATGTTAAACCCTAAACCTAAACACTAAACCCTAAACACTAAACCCTAAACCCTAAACCCAAACCCTAAACCATAAATCGTAAGCCCTAAATACTAAACCCTACAACCTAAACCCTAAACCCTAAATGTTAAACCCTAAACCTAAACACTAAACCCTAAACCCTAAACCCTAAACCTAAACCCTAAACCATAAATCATAAACCTTAAATACTAAACCCTACACCCTAAACCCTAAACCCTAAACCCTAAACCTAAATCCTAAACCTCAAACCTAAAATCCTAAACCCTAAACACTGAACCCTAACCCTAAACCCTAAACCCTAAACCCAAAACCCTACATCCAATACCCTAAATCCAATACCCTAAATCCTAACCAATAAACAGTAAACCTAATTCATAAACTCTATGCCCTAAACCCTAAACCCTAAACCTGAAACCCAAAATCATAAACCCTAAACCCTAAACCCTAACTCTAAACCCTAAATCATAATGCCTATACCGTAAACCCTAAACCCTAAACCTTTAGCCTAAAATAATAAACCCCAAACCCTAACCCAGAAACCCTAAACCCAAAGCCATAAACTCTAAACCCTAATCCCTAACCCTAAATTTAAATCCCTAAACCCTAATCGTAAACCTAAACCATAAACCCTAATTCATAAACCCTAAATCCTAAACTCCAAACCCTAAACACTAAACACTAAACACTCAACCCTAAATTTAACCCTAAACACTAAACTCGAAACCCTAAGTGCTAAACACTAAACCTAAACCCTAAACCCTAAACCCTGAACCTAATTCCAAACCCAAAATCTTAATCCCTATACCGTAAACCCTAGACCCTAAATCTTTAGCCTAAAATCATAAACCCTAAACCCTAACCCAGGAACCCTAAACCCAAAGCCATAAACTCTAAACCCTAATCCCTAACACTAAATTTGAAACCCTAAACCTTAATCCTAAACCTAAACCATAAACCCTCATTCATAAACCCTAAATCCTAAACTCCAAACCCTAAACCCTAAACACTAAACTCTAAACCCTAAATTTAACCCTAAACACTAAACCTTAAACCCTAACACAAAAACCCTAAACCCTAAGTGCTAAACACTAAACCTAAACCCTAAACCCTAAACCCAAATCCTAAACCCTAAATCTTAATCCCTATACCGTAAACTCTAAACCCTAAACCTTTAGCCTAAAATCATAAACCCTAAACCCTACACCCTAAACCCTAAACCCTACACCCTAAACCCTAAACTCTAAACCCTAAACCCTAAACCCTAAACCCTAAGCAATAAACCCTAAACCCTAAATGCTAAATGCTTTTACCTAAACCTAAACCCTTCACCCTAAAACCTAAATCTTAAACCCTAAACCCTAAACCCTAAACCCTAAACTCTAAACCCTAAACTTTAACCTAAAATCCTAAACCCTAAACTAAACCATTAACCTAAACTTTAAACCCTAAATCCTAAACCCTAAACCCTAAAGTCTAAATCCTAAACCCTAAACCCTAAACACTAAACCCTAAACCCTAATCCTAAACCTAAACCATAAACCCTAATTCATAAACCCTAAATCCTAAACTCCAAACCCTAAACCCTAAACACTAAATTCTAAACCCTAAGTTTAACCCTAAAATCATAAATCCTAGACCCTAAGTGCTAAACACTAAACCTAAACCCTAAACCCTAAACCCTAATCCTATCGCTTCCCCATTTCTCAATTGTTTTCTCTCTCTATTATATCTCTCTAGGCTGAATGCTCCCAAAAGACAAGCCAACGGTCATATTCTGTACAACTGGATAGAACCGCCGTAATGGCGCGTGAGCTGCCGGTAGGGCTACCCAGGCCGCCGGACCAGCTTCAACAGGGGTGCCTGGAACATAGCAACAAAACACACCAAGCAGCTCCTTCTAATTCATCCAACAATTTTGTGAATTCGCAAAAGAAAGAAGTGATGAACGTGAGTTTAGAGAAAAAGTTAGATGGGAGTCAAAAAATTATTTCCTCAGATCGCACTAGGTTGAGATATGGAAATCTGGTTATGGAGAATGATTCTCCTAATAGAGAGCTACAATATACCAAAAATTCAAGTGATTCCACCTTATAAATTGGGAGATCTGGAGAGGCACAAAGGGGATGAGTCGCCGACAAATCACCTGAAAGTCGCCATCAAGTTCGAGCAACTTCCCAACAATTGGGAGGTGAATTAGCTACTGGGGATTACTCTCCTAGTCTTGAGGTACAGTTCACTGAAATCTCCAGTAATTTTGACGGGCAAAACTCCGGCGACCACATTCCCGGTGAGGAGACAGCGATAGATGGGCGAAATAGTGGTCACAAGGAAGTCCCGACAAGGTTGAAGGAAATCCAAACGCACAATACAAGTAATCAATAGTTGAAAACCACTGAAAGTCTAAGAACATATGAGGCCAATCAAGAAAAATCAATCATAGGTAAAAATGAGACTACAGAAGGGAGAAAGCAAATGCAGCAAACAGAGGATGATCAGGGCATTGTAATGCAAAAGGAACAAAAGGATCAGACGCCAAAAGGCCCAAATGAACATCAAGGCAAAGCTGCTCATTCAGCTATAGAAGTGATGGAGGTCGAGGGCTCCTCTCAGTTCTCATTTGGAGTTAAACCAGGTGATGAGAGTCCAAGAAAGAAAGTACAACAAAGGGCAGGTAAAGATAATAATTTCAACATTGTTATGACTAACAATCTAGTACAGGTACAGCAGGAAGGGAGCACCAGATCAATGGACTTGGAAATAGGTGCTGAAGTTGTGCAATCAGGTAAGTCGAATAAGTCAAATGGTTGTCACAATGCTGTAAGTCTGAGTAGTAGTGCGACAATCATGAAGACCCAAGTACAAGGTAAGGAGAGTGATAAGATGATCCCTCCCCTGTTGACTGCTGTAGATGGTAAAACTAATCCCAACACCTACTACAATTTATTCCCCAAAATTTCCAGCAACTTTGAGAAACACGTCACTGCTACTCCTAAAAGCCAACAGATTAGTCCCTCTAACCAGCCAAAAGATGACACCAATCCTAAGGAAAAGGAAACCAAAAAGCTGGAACAAAATGCTGAGCCTGCTCCTTATACTGTGGTCCAGACATATGCTGCTAGACTGAGGCAAAGCCATGCTCAAAATGCTGAACCTATAGCGCTGAAACCTCCCAGACATACTACCAAACAAGGTCTACCTGCAGTTATCTATGATATGGAGGATTTCATGACTACTTTGGCTGCTGATTGTAGGTTCACGTTGATAGGTAAATTTAGTAATACCATGCCTAAAGTGGAACTAATCAGAAAGAGTTTCATTATGCAAACTCAACTCAATGGAGAGGGGGGGTGAACATAGCACACTACAATGCAAGACATGTATTCATTGATTTAGACAATGAGCTTGACTATAATACAATATGGACACAGCAAAGAATGACTATTGAGGGCAAACTGATGAGACTCCAAACTTGGACCCCTAACTATCGACCGGAAGAAGAGACTCCTATAGTACCTATCTGGGTTCTACTGCCAGGTCTACCATGGCATTGTTTCAAGAAGGAATTCATAACACATCTGTTAGCCTCGATAGGCAAAGTCCTATACTTGGATACTGCTTCTATTAAAAGGACTAGAGCAAGTATGGCCAAGGTAAAAGTCCAAGTAGACTTAACCAAAGCTAGACCTAGACATGTTTGGATAGGATTGGATGATGAGGATCTTACCATAGGGAGATGGCAGCCTATTGAATACGAGAATATTCCTCCCTACTGTGAGTACTGCAGACATCAAGGCCACATGGTAGAGGAGTGTAACTTCAAAATAAGAGATGAGGAATTCAAAAGAAGAAAGGAATTGGAAATTGAGAAAAAACAAAAGGAAGAACAGATGCAACAGGGAAAGGAAAACAAACAGACCAATATGAAGGAACATGAAGAGAAGCAAAGCCAAAACAACAAGGAAAAGAACAACTACAAACAACCAGAACAACAACAGGAACAAGAATGGCATGTCCAAAAGAGGAGAAATAACAAACAGCAGGAAGACAAAATGCAGAAAACAGTCTGGAGACCTACTTCACCACAAAACAGGTTGACAAAGGAGCAACAACAACACAGTCAGCAGCAAACAGGTATAGCTAATATCCCTAAATATAATTCCTTTACTAACTTGAATATGCAGGAAAGGCAAAATGCTGAAAAGGAGGACCTTAATCACAATAGGGGAACACCACCACAAGAAGCACAACAAGGAAAAATACCAGAGAAAAACAAAACTAAGGATAGACAGGAGGGTACTAAGAACAACAGCAAAGAAGTTGAAGGGGGGCTGGATGAGGGAAGTCAGGAGAAACATACTAACCTGAAGGAAGGGGCTTCCAAAGGGGGGAATTTGACTCATGTTCTGCATGAGGGGGTTGATACTGACCATAGTCCTGACCACAGAACCCCTGCTACCCCTAACTCAGACAATGGAGCCACTACTACCAATAAACCTCCACAACATAAGGCCAAGAAGACACCAACTCAACAACAAGACCAGGCAGACAGACATGAACAAACAGGTAAGGGTAATAAGAGCAAGAAATAACCAATCAATGTAATCTGGGTAAGCAACAAAAGGGGGCTATGGCAAAGGATATGGGCTCCAAAGCAAGTACTAGTGGCCAGGAAATCACACCTAAAAGTAAAAATAAGCCTAGCAAAAAGAAAAGAGATGCAGCTAAGAAGAAACAGAACCACCAGCAAGAGGAAAAACAACAAGAGGAGCAGGAGAACAATGAAGAGATTTGTAAGAGATTCATCATGGTAGATAACTAGCAAGGCATGGATATCACTCCATTACAGGCCCAATATGTGAATCCAACTAAGGACCCTCCAAATACAGGGCAGGGTACTTGTCAAACCAATTCAATTCCTAATTTTGATGAGTATGTTGTGGACAACTCAGAAGATGAAATGGATGAAGACAACCAATCAGTTAAGGAGCCAGATGATGATGATGAAACTAGTGAAATGCTGATCAGGGCATTCAGTCCTAGATATGATCATAATACTGAAGAGGAGATCCAACAGGTGACTAACAAGCAAGGCCTATCTCCAAGAGGGTTTCAACATGAGAAATTCCACTTCAACAATCAAGACATCAACACTGTCACTGCAGGCAGACCAAATACTAGACTGTTTACCTCTAAATCTTCTAAATCTTCTCAATGATTAGTACAATTATATGGAATGTGAGAGGGATTAACACTCAGGGGGTACTTGAAAGAATCAAGATACTTGGGAAGCTTCATCAACCATCTATTATTGCTATTTTGGAACCTTTCTCTGATAAGAATCAGGTCCAAAACTTCAAAGTTCATTTGGCCATGGATCAGGCTACCAGCAACTGTAATGACAAAATTTGGGTCTTTTGGAATAAGGATGTTGACTGTGCAGTAATAGAAGAGGATGAACATCAGATTACTTGTACCATTAGGCACAATGAAATCTAGGATCAGTTCAGTATCACCTTCGTGTATGCAAAATGTAAAGATTTCCTTAGAAGGCCTCTGTGGGACAGAATGCTACATCAAGCTAGTGGGAACAACAGGCCTTGGTGCTCAGTGGGAGATTACAATGTAATTACCAATATTGAAGAAAAACTTGGTGGTGTCCCCTACAACATGAAGAAAAGCCTGGACTTCATTGCTATCATAGAGGCTTGTGGACTCATTGATTTAGGCTTCAGTGGGCAAAAATTCACTTGGTCTAATAAAAGGGGCATTGGTCACAGGATTTGGAAAAGACTTGACAGAGCTCTTGTTAATGATACCTGGTTAGAAAAGATGCCTCAGACCACTATCACACACTTACCTTCTATGGGATCAGATCACTGCCCTTTACTGATGGAAATGAATACAGCAAAGAATGACCACATCAGGTACTTTAAATTTCTTAATTTTTGGACTGATCATTCTAATTTTCTTGACATTGTTAAGGCTTGCTGGGAAAGAAATACAGAGGGCAACATCATGTGGAAATTCCACCAGAAACTAAAGAGACTTTCCAACACTCTTAGCTCCTGGTCGAAGGTGGAATTTGGGGATGTATTCAGCAAGGTAAAGGAATATGAACAGAAGGTGCAAGCTGTAGAAGAAAAGCTCATTCAGGACCAATCTGATACTAACAGAACTGCCTTGCATGAAATTAATGCTGAGTATATCAGGTTCCTGAAACTTAAAGATTCTATATTGAAACAGAAAACACAACTACTATGGTTCAAGGAAGGGGATGCTAATACAAAATACTTCCACTCACTTATAAGAGGGAGGAGAAGAAGTCTTTTTATTCACAAACTCATGAATGAGGAAGGGGAATGGATACAAGGAGACAGTTCTATTGCTAAAGCAGCCTGTGACTACTTCCAGAATATTTTTACAGGAGAAAACAAAACCATCGATGAAAGAGCTATGGACTGTATTCACAGAAGTGTGAACCAGACTCAGAATGAAACACTAACTGCTATGCCTTCCTTGAAGGAATTGAAAGAAGTGGTCTTTGCCATGAATCCACATTCAGCAGCTGGTCCGGATGGAATGAATGGGAACTTTTTCCAGAAGTGTTGGCATATAATGAAGCAAGATCTCCTGGATGTCATCCAAACTTTCTTTTGTGGGCAAATGATTCCTAAATACTTCTCTCATTCTTGCATTGTTCTCTTGCCTAAAGTGAGCAATCCCACTAAACTGAAGGAGTTCAGACCTATCAGTTTGAGTAACTTCATCAGCAAGATTATTTCTAAACTTTTAAGTACTAGACTAGGTCCCATCTTACCTGATTTGATATCCCCCAACCAATCAGGATTTGTGAAAGGCAGAAGTATTTCTGAAAACATCATGATGGCCCAAGAAATGATTCATCAAATCAAAAAACCTAACATTGGGAGCAATGTAATTATCAAACTTGATATGGCCAAAGCATATGACAGGGTACAATGGTCATATACCTGCCTGGTACTGAGAAAGATGGGGTTTTGTGAGGGCTTCATTGACATGGTTTGGAGAATTATGGCTAATAACTGGTATTCTATTATTATCAATGGTAAGAGGTATGGTTTCTTCAAATCTACTAGAGGACTCAAACAAGGAGACCCCCTCTCCCCTGCCCTATTTATTTTAGGAGCAGAGGTATTATCCAGATCTCTTAACAGACTCCACAACCACCCTGATTATCATGGATTCTTCATGGAAAAAAGAGGCCCACAGGTGAATCACTTGAGCTTTGCAGATGATATTATAATTTTCACTTCTGGGAGACAGAAAACATTACAGCTGGTTATGCAAACATTGAATGATTATGAGGAAACATCAGGCCAGTTGGTAAACAAAGACAAAAGTCATTTCATGATCCATTCCAGTACTTTCAGCAATACTAGAAATAGAATAAAAAAGGCTACAGGTTACAGGCAGAAAGAAGGTATTATTACCTATCTGGGATGCCCTTTATTTGTTGGCAGGGCCAGGATTATATACTTTTCTGACCTCATTAACAAGGTCCTCACCAGAATCACAGGCTGGCAGACTAAGATTCTAAGTTATGGAGGTAAAGTTATCTTAATTAAGCATGTATTACAATCCCTCCCCATTCATTTATTATCTCAGCTACCCTTCACATAGCTTCTCAAAATGATACAGGGCATTATAGCCGACTTCTTCTGGGGATGGAGAAATGATAAGAAGAAATATCACTGGTCGTCATGGAAAAATCTTAGCTTTCTAGTTGAAGAAGGAGGCATAGGGGTAAGAAATCTTATAGATGTTTGCAGGGCTTTTCAATACAAACAATGGTGGGTGTTTAGAGCCAAACAAACCCTCTGGGGGGAATTCCTTAAAGCTAAATATTGCTAGAGGTCTAATCCTGTCTGTATGAAGTGGGATACAGGAGAATCCCTCACTTGGAAACATCTTATGCACAACAAACTGAAAGTGGAAGAGAACATCCAGTGGAAACTGAACAATGGTAACTGCTCCTTTTGGTGGGATAATTGGCTGGGAGTTGGACCTCTAGCTGGTTTCTCTAGAAGAAGCAACAGGCTCAACAACAAGAAGGTTGCAGACTTTTGGTTGAATGGACAATGGAACCACAACATGCTGATCCAACAAGCACCTAGCTGCCAGATTCCTAACATCCTAGCAACTGAAATTCCTATCCAGCAAGACACACCTGATCAAGCTATCTGGAAACTAACTAAGGATGGGAAGTTCAATTGCTCCTCAGCTTGGAATGACATCAGAGACAAGAGGGAAAAAACTAAGTTCAATTCATTAATTTGGCATAGAGTATACCTTTAAATCTTCCTTTCTCTTATGGAGAGCATTTAGAGGCAAATTACCTACTAATGATAAACTAACCAGTTTTGGCAATGAGCCAGTTAAGTGTTTTTGTTGTAACAGGCCAGGTATGGATAGCATATCTCACATCTTCAACAAAGGCCGCTTTAAAGATATGTGGAAGCGACTTTGGCAAGAATCGGAATTATCACAGATCATACATCGCTGCCCAGATTAATCAGTCAATGGTGGTCAGCTAAGTACAACAATGATGCTCACAAGCTGTTATTGCAGGCAACACCAATAATCATCTGCTGGAATCTGTGGAAAAATAGATGTGCTAGCAAATATGGGGGCAAACAATCAAACATGGGAAGGGTCAAATATGCAATATACAAGGACAGCTACAAAATCATGAGTACAACTTTTCCACACATCCAACGGCCTTCAAATTGGAAGGAATTAATCTTAATGGGGGAAAGATGCATTTATGATACAAAGGTGACAATAGTCAGGTGGCAGAAACCTCTAGACCTTTAGGTAAAACTCAACACTGACGGTAGTGCTCTGAGCAATCCAGGCAAAATAGGAGCAGGAGGCATGCTGAGGGATCACAAAGGAATAATGATGCTAGCATTTGCAACCCCTTTGGGGGAGGGAACCAACAATCAAGCTGAAATAGAAGCAGCCATTTTTGGCCTGTCTTGGTCACTGGAAATAGGCTGCAAGAACATCATCCTGGAGGTAGATTCACAACTGTTAGTCAACTGGATAATGAACAAAAATCAACACCCCTGGAACATTGATACGCAGTTAAGGAAACTGCAGAGGCTAATTGATCGCAGTAATAGCTCAAATGTAAGCATATCTACAGTGAGGCTAACTATGTTGCGACTGTTATCAAAACATAGTCATAAAATTCCTAGCTCCCAAATATACTTCACCAGTCAACAATTACCAAGAGAAACAAAGGCGTACCACCAATTAGACAAGCAAGATGTAGCAAGCTTTAGAAGAAGGAAAGTGAAGAGAATTAAGGAACCACCTTGAGAGGTCATTACTAAGAAGACCTACGAAGGAACTAAATTCCTTCAGGCCTTCTTGTTGTGACCTCCCTGTCATCATTTAGAGTCTCTCCCTTGTTTAGGATAGATTTATTTCCTGAGATGTAAGGGGAGAGTCTCCCTCATTTATGATTTCCTAGAATCTCTGTATCGAGAGGAGTCCTCTCAAATAGGTACTTAGGTGATAGGTTCCTTTTGTTCTTGGAGAAAGATTTGGAGAACCTACTAGTTCAACCTAGTAGGCTACCAAGTATTTCCCCACCTTACATGAGGAGGTAAGGTTTATGCCCCCCTCCGTTTGTATTTGAATTTTATTTATGCTAAGGCCTGGGGGTGTTGCTAAGCCCCTGACCCCTCTAAGGGTCGGTTAAAAAATAAAAAAAAACCCTAATCCTAAACCCTAAATCTTAATCCCTCTATCGTAAACCCTAAACCTTTAGCCTAAAATCAAAAACCCAAAACCCTAAGCGATAAACCCTAAACCCTAAACCCTAAACCGTAAGCAATAAACCCTAAACCCTAAATCGTAAATGCTAAACCCTAAACCTAAACCCTACACCCTGCACCCTAAACCCTACACCCTAAACACTTAAACCTAAAACCCAAACTCACAACCCTAAACTTTAACCTAAAATCCTAAACCCGAAACTAAACTATAAACCTAAACTGTAAACCCTAAACCCTATATCTTAATCCCTATACCGTAAACTCTAAACCCTAAACCTTTAGCCTAAAATCATAAACCCTAAACCCTACACCTTTAAACCCTAAACCCTAAACCCTAAACCCTAAACTCTAAACCCTAAGCAATAAACCCTAAACCCTAAATCGTAAATGCTAAACCCTAAGCCTAAACCCTACACCCTGCACCCTAAACCCTAAACCCTAAACACTTAAACCTAAAACCTAAACTCACAACCCTAAACTTTAAGCTAAAATCCTAAACCCTAAACTAAACTATAAACCTAAACTGTAAACCCTAAATCCTAAACCCTAAACTGTATACACTAAACCCTAAACCCTAATCCTAAAACTAAACCAAAAACCCTAATTCATTAACCCTAAATCCTAAACTCCAAATCCTAAACCCTAAACACTAAACTCTCAACCCTAAATTTAACCCTAAACACTACACCCTAAACCCTAAGACAAAAACCCTAAACCCTAAGTGTTAAACAGTAAGCCTAAACCCTAAACCCTAATCCTAAACCTTAAATCTTAATCTCTATATCATAAACCCTAAACCCTAAACCTTTATCTTAAAATCATAAACCTTAAACCCTAAGTGATAAACCCTAAACCCTAAACCCTAAACCTAAACCCTACATCCGAAACCCTAAAACCTAAACCCTAACCCTAAACCCTAAACCCTAAATGTTAAACCCTAAACCTAAATACTAAACCCTAAACCTTAAACCCTAATCCATAAACCATAAATCGTAAACCCTAACTACTAAACCCTACGCCCTAAACCCTAAACATAAATCCTAAACCTCAAACCTAAATCATAAACCTTAAACCCTAAACATTGAACCCTAAACCCTAAACCCTTAACCCTAAACCCTTAACCCAAAACCCTAAATCCAATAACCTAAATTCTAACCAATAAACCGTAAACCTAATTCCTAAACTCTAAACCCTAAACCCAAAACCCTAAACCTTAAACCCAAAACCCTAAACCCTAAATCCTAAACCCTAAACCCTAAAACCTAAACAATAAACCCTAAACCCTAAATCCTAAATGATAAACCCTAAACCCTAAACCTTAAACCCTAAGCAATAAACCCTAAACCCTAAATGCTAAATGCTAAACCCTAAACCTAAATCCTACACCCTAAACCCTAAAGCTTAAAGCCTAAACCCTAAACCCTAAACCCTAAACTCTAAACCCTAAACTTTAACCTAAAATCCTAAACCATAAACTAAACCATAAACCTAAACTTTAAACCCTAAATCCTAAACCCTAAACCCTAAAGTCTAAATCCTAAACCCTAAACCCTAAACTCTAAACCGTAAACCCTAATCCTAAACCTAAACCATAAACCTTAATTCATAAACCCTAAATCCTAAACTCCAAACCCTAAACCCTAAACACTAAACTCTAAACCCTAAGTTTAACCCTAAAATCATAAATCCTAAACCCTACCCTAAACCCTAATCCTAAACCCTAAATATTAATCCCTATACCGTAAACCCTAAACCTTTAGCCTAAAATTAGAAACCCCAAACCCTAAGCGATAAACCCTAAACCCTAAACCCTAAACCTAAACCCTACATCCTAAACCCTAAAACCTAAACCATAACCTTAAACCCTAAACCCTAAATGTTAAACCCTAAACCCTAAGCGATAAACCCTAAACCCTAAAACCTAAACCCTAACCCTAAACCCTAAACCCTAAATGTTAAACCCTAAACCTAAACACTAAACCCTAAACCCTAAACCCTAAACTTAAACCCTAAACCATAAATCGTAAACCCTAAATACTAAAGCCTACACCCAAAACCCTAAACCCTAAACCTAAATCCTAAACCTCAAACCTAAATCATAAACCTTAAACCCTAAACATTGAACCCTAAACCCAAAACCCTAAATCCAATACCCTAAATCCTAACCAATAAACTGTAAACCTAATTCCTAAACTCTAAACCCTAAACCCTAAATCCTAAACCTTAAACCCAAAATCATAAACCCTAAACCCTAAACCCTAAAACCTAAAACCTAAGCAAGTGAATACCTAAAAAGTCTCTCACTCTAAAATCTTCTCTCAAGGAATAGGCCATAATGACTACATTTCCCAACTCTGCACGCACTGCCAGAATGGCGCGTGAGCTGTCGGCAGAGCTTCCCAGGCCACCGGATGAAGCTCAAATGGAGCGCCGAAGTGTCAGCAACAAAACCCACTCGGCCACTCTCTCTAATTCATCCTATAGCTCCACGAATTTGTAGAACACTGATGCGATCAAAACTGCGATTTTGGTTCAAGAACTAGAAGGGACGAGTAAAATTATTTCCCCAGGATCCGGTGTGTCAATTCCTGGAAAACAGATTATAGATATGGATTCACCTAGTCATGATGCACAACATAGTAAAAACCCAGTTGATTCTACCATCCCAATTGATAGAAATCAAGAGACGGCTGTTGCGAGAACTGCGACTGAATCACCGGTACTGCACCGCCAATTTCAAGCCGCTTCGAGCCAATTTCGAGAAGATTCAGTTACTGGAGTTTACTCCCCTGTTGTTGAGGTTCAACATACAGAAATCTTAGGCAAAACGGACGGTGGAATCGCCGGTGGGGAGAATTCCAGCGAAGCTCGAACTGGAAATGTCGGAGTTAATGCAAGAATTGGAAAGGTTAATTGTTCCAATCCACTGGATACTAGTATCTTAGTCGTCTCCGACAGCTGGAATGGAGGAAACATAGACAAAAATCAGACAGATTTACCAGCTGAACTGGGGATGAACTTGAACAATGCAACAAGTCAAGATGATACAAACATTGACATAGATGCATCAGTCCCAGTTCCAACTGCAGGACATAGCAGTCAAATGGATGTAGTTCATCTAGTGGAGACAACAACAATGCATGAGGAAGCTGATTTGAGGGAATTGGAATGATCAACATGCCAAAGATCAGCACACTAGGATTCGATCACTAGAAAACTTATCTGAAGAGACTCAGTCTTCGAATTTTTCCTTTGGAATTAAGGACAATTCAATGAACATAACTCCTACTCCTATTTCTTATGTGATGCAAGATACAATCAAGGACAAGGATAAGGAGCTTTCTGGACACGATCAGCAGCAACGGATTAAGCAAACATGGCACAACCAGCAAGCTAAGGGTAAGGAAGTGCAAACAGGTCAGTCACTGAACAAATCCGTTATGCAAAATTATGAAGCTAACACTGAGGCTCATTTACACAATGTGGTAAATGAGCAAATCAGTAGAGTTATTGAATCCTCCAAACAGGTTAGTAATCACAGTCACAAACACAAAGAAGGATTGAAGGAATAGATTAATGAGACAAATCAGCAGGGAGAAACAAGTAGATTTCAACAGGACAGTAATAGAGTTCACAATGATTATCAGAACAACTTTCCTAGGATCTCCAATAACTATACTAGGTATGATCCTAATCTGCTGCGTAATAAAAAAGGAGAAAACCATGTTAATAACAATTTAGGTCAGAACAATAGGAAACAATCGAATGTACCCAACAACAAAGGTGATCGAATAATTCTAAACAGAAATGACCCCGAACTCGCTCCTTTCACTATAGTTCAATCCTTTGCTGCTGCCTAAGATATAATCACCCAAGAATGAAATACCTATCACTTTGATAGCCCTTTACACACCACAAGACAAGGATCGTCAGTGCTCTTAGATGAGAATGATTATAACATTAAATTGGCTGAAAGCTGCAAGCACACCTTAGTAGGCAAATTCACCAACACCATGCCTAAAATGGAGATTATTAGGAAGAGTTTCACACTTCAAACCCAACTTACAGGAGGGGTGAAAATAACTCATTTCAATGCTAGACATGTGTATATGATCTTGATAATGAGTTTGATTATGTTACGGTTTGGACTAAACAAAGGATGAGCATTGAAGGTCAATTAATGAGAATTCAAGCGTGGACTCCTGATTTTACACCTGAAGAAGAGACCCCTATAGTTCCTATATGGGTAGCCTTACCGGAACTCCCATGGCACTGCTACAATAAGGTCCTTTTGACGACTTTTCTGAGCTCCATTGGCAAAGTTTTGTACCTTGATTCACCTTCCTCTCAAAATACTAGAGGCAGTATGGCCAGGGTAAAAATTCAAACTGATCTTACCAAGGAAAGACCTTCACATATTTGGATGGGATTCAAGAACTCTGACCCCAACAAAGGGAGGTGGCAAAGAATTCAATGTGAAGGAATTCCTGATTATTGTAGGTACTGTAAACATTAGGGACATATGGATAATGTTTGTACTATCAAGAGAAGGGATGATGTATTCAAAAGAAGAAAGGAAAAGGAGGCTGAAAAAAGGAACAAGAACAAGTCTGAGCAAGAGCCAAACTTACAAGTACAAGACAATGGTAAATCACAGATAAACAACAGCTCTCCAGTTCACCCACAGATGTCCCCCATGAGACAATACAGACATAATGAAATACAAGGACAGGTTCAAGAGAACAACCAGGTTCCAGGTCAACAACAAGACTCAAATCTGCATCAACACAATCAACAAGGACAAGAGATAAGTAGCCAAGAAGAACACCGCGCACTCGTAAAAAGAAGCAAAGCAGAATCAGAACAATTCAACAACAAGATCAGACTGTGTCACCTCAAAGACAAAAGCACAAAGGAAAACAACCAACAGAACCAAAGAATACTGTATTTTAACTACAATTCATACTCATAATAACTATACTAATTTAGAACTGCAGGAACCAGAAGAAATGAGCAATGCCGAGGAAGGTAACAGGAACAGGACTATAGGTCAGGAAAGCCTCCCAATACAAGGGTCAAACAAGGGCCCATCCACAATAAATCCTCAAAGTACTATAATTATGCAGAATGAACAAGTTACAGTCACCAAAGATAACACAAACTCAGGTATTGACTCTATGCTCCCATTCCCCAAGCCCCTTGATATCATTGCTAGTACTGTTGATGAGGAAGCTGTTGGAGGTATAGATGGGAGGGTACAGGAGGTACACACTAATCTGTAGGATGGGGCATCCAAAGGGGGGTGACTCATGTTCTGCATGAGGTTGTGGATAGAGACCATAGGAGAGACTCTAGAGCCCCTGCTACCCCTACCTCAAATCAGGAGACAACTGGACAATAAGATCTTCAGGAAGGAAATGATGGGTATACAGCTACAGGAAACCAGAAAGCCAGGCTCAATAATAAATCTGGAGGAAGGCTGAGCAAAAAGAAAAGGGATGCAATTAAAAAGAGGCAGCAGAAAGAGCAAGAACATGGGACAAAAAGTAATGATCAACAACCAGGTGAACAGGTTACCAACAAAGTCAAGAAAGATAGGCCAATACAAGATGATTATGGAGCTTTGAATTCAGAAGATGAGTTAGATCCTGACAACCAATCTATGGATGAGTATGATGTGGAGGAAGAAGAAGTTAGTGATCATCTAATTCGAGCCTTTGGATCCACATTTCATGATTAATGTCCAACAGAGGTTCAGGAAATGACAGAACAGCAAGGTCTATCACCTAGGGGGAGGAAACAAATGCATAAGTCGACAACAAGCTACCATCGCATTTCTCGTACTTCTAGCAGACCCATCACAAGGTCCAAATCTAAAGGTTTTTAATGATTAAAGCCCTTTGTTGGAATGCTAGGAGTATCAACACCCAAAGCTCCTTGGAAAGACTACAAACACTCAAGAAGATGCATGAATTATCCATGATTGCCATCCTTGAACCCTTTGCAGATGACTCTCAACTCAACACTGTGAGAATCCAACTTCAGATGGACTAGGCTGTTAGTAATCCTAATGGGAAGATCTGGCTTCTTTGGTCTAATGAAATCATTAGCAATATACAGGAAAACAGTGAGCAGCATATCACTGGGGAATTCAAACATTCTGATCTTGCTGATAAGTTCATGGTGTCCTTCATCTATGTTAAATGTAAGGAACATATGAGAATACCTTTATGGGATAGGTTATTGCATTTTGCTAGTAGAGATATCCCTTGGTGTACCATTGGAGACTTTAATGTTATCACTAATATGGAAGAGAAGACTGGGGGAATGCCTTACAACATGAACAAGAGCCTTGAATTTATAAGTGTGATTGAGGCCTGTGGGCTGATTGATCTTGGTTACACAGGTCTCCCTTACACTTGGTGTAATCAAAGGAATACACGGCTAGAGTTTGGAAGAGGTTAGATAGGTCCATGGTTAATGATAAATGGCTGGAAACTATGCCTCAAACCACCATTGAGCATCTTTATTCTGTTGGATCTGATCACAGTCCTCTGCTACTGGAAATGGTAAGGAAAAATGAAGATCATATCAAATATTTCAAGTTCTTACATTGCTGGGTCGACAATGAAAACTTTATGGAGACTGTCCAAAATTGTTGGGAGAGGGAGGTCACAGGTAATCCTACGTGGAAACTACATCAGAAAATGAAAAGGTTAACTTCCACCCTTAGCAACTGGTCAAAGAGAGAGTATGGAGATATTTATGCTAAAGTGAAATAATTTGAAGAGAATATCAGGAAAGCTGAGGAAGAGCTGCTTATTAATAACACAGAAGCTCTCAGACAGAAGTTACATCTCATGAATGCCCACTATATTAAGTACTTGAAGCTAGAGGAATCTATACTTAAACAGAAGACTTAACTTCAATGGTTTAAGGAGGGAGATGCCAACACCAAGTACTTTCATGCCTTAATGAGGGGAAGAAGAAGAAGACTTTTCCTACACAAAATCTGTACAAACAATGATGTGTGGATACAAGGGGATGACCAGATTGCTCAAAGATGTGAGTATTTTCAAGAGATGTTTATCGGTCGAATCAGAGAATTGATGAGAGAATTCTTCAACATTTACCTCCTCCTCGTTACTCCCGAACAAAATCAAGCTACGTAAACCGCCTACACCGAAGAACTAAAGGGTGTAGTGTTTGCTATGAACCCTAATTCAAAGACTGTGTCCAGATGGTATAGGGGCAAATTCTACCAAGCTTGCCGCACATCATTAAAGAAGATCTCCTAGCAAATTGCAATATTTCTTTTGTGGAAACACTATGCCTAAGTTTATGTCACATGCATGCCTTGTTCTACTTCCTAAAAATGAGCAAATTAGCAAATTCAAAGTGACCTCAAGCCTATCGGGCCTCAAAGAACTTCCCAAATAAGATTATCTCCAAACTTATAAGCATGAGACTAGCAGATGTTATTCCTCTACTTATTTCAGATAACCAAGCAGGGTTTGTCAGAGGAAGGAGCATTATAGAAAGCATCATGTTAGCCCAAGAAATCACTCATGACATTAAGAGGCCCAAGCTAGGAGACAATGTAGTGATCAAGTTGGACATGACCAAGGCATATGACAGAGTGTCCTGGTCATTCACTTGTTTGGTGTTGAGAAGATTTGGATTTGGGGAAGCTTTCATTGATATGATATGGAGAATTATGAGCAATAATTGGTATTCAATTATTATCAATGGTCGCATACATGGTTTCTTTCATTCAATTAGAGGTCTCAAACAAGGCGATCCTCTATCTCCGGCCCTATTTATTTTAGGTGCAGAGGTCCTTTCAAGAATGCTTAACCTTATTCAACAAACTCCTATGTATAGAGCTTTTAGAATGAAGCAAAAGAGTCCCCAGATCAATCATTTAAGTTTTGCTGATGATGTGATTATTTTTACTTCAACTGATAGACATTCTATGAAGATCATCATGAATACTTTGAAGGAATATGAACATACATCAGACCAACTCATCAACAAGGAGAAGAGCCACTTTATGATTCCTAGTAACACTTCTCAGAATATCATTGATAGCATTCAGGAGGTCACTGGTTTCTCCAAAAAGGACAGTCCAATTACGTATCTAGGATGTCCTCTTTACATTGGTAGATAAAGGATTATCTATTATTCTCACTTAGTTGAGAAAGTATCAAAAAAGATTTGTGGCTAGCAGGGAAAAATTCTCAGTTTTGGAGGCAAAATCACCTTGATAAAACATGCTTTACAGTCTATGCCTATCCATACAATGTCTGCAATCTCACCTCCTAACACTACTATCAAATACATAAAGTCTATCATTGCTGATTTCTTCTGGGGAAGAGACCAGGGCAAGAGAAAGTACCACTGGGCCTCTATGAAAACCATGAGCCTGCCTTATGTAGAAGGAGGTTTGTGGATCAGAAGACTCACTGATATTTGTACTGCTCTTCAATATAAATAGTGGTGGAATTTCAGGGCTAGAACATCACTGTGGGGCCAATTTCTCAAAGCTAAATATTGCCAGAGAGCCAATCCTGTTGCAAAGAAAATTGATACAGGTCAATCTTTAATGTGGAGGTATATGATGAAGAACAAGAGTATAGTGGAGGAAAATATCACCTGGAAGATTAATTCTGGAAATTGCTCCTTTTGGTGGGATGATTGGCTAGGAAAAGGTGCCCTTGCTTACTATACAACTAATATCTCCAGCTTGAACAATGCCACCATTGCACACTTTCTTATTAATGGGAAATGGAATGAGAGGAAGTTGAGACAAGAGTTCCACCATCGCCATTCCACACATACCGAGCACCAAATTCCAGACTAACAAGGAGTGAAAGATACAGCTATCCGAAGCTTATCGAGATCGAAAATTCTCCTGTGCTTCAGCCTAGGAAATCTGCAGACACAAGAAAAATCTCGAAGGGATCAGTAGCCAGCTTTGGGCTAAGAACATACCTTTCAAGATGTCCTTTCTCTTATGGAGGGCCTTAAGAAATAAACTACCAACTAATGAAAACCTTGCAACTTTTGGAGTGGAGTCTGTAAAGTGTTTCTGCTGTATCAATCAAGGGTGGGATGATGTTGGTCACATCATCAATGGAGGACATTTTGCAGCACATATCTGGAATTGCTTTACAAAGCATGGGAGTTAATTTCAAGAAATTTTCCTTAACCAAAGAAAGTTACTAAATTTGGGGAGATACAAGGAAAAAATGAAGCTCACAAGACTCTTATCCAAGCAGCCTCCCATAGTAATCATTGGAACTTATGGAAGAACAGATGCTCAAGAAAATATGGGGATAAGAAATCCAACATCAGCAGAGTCAAGTACATGGTCCTCAAGGACATCCTTTATCTTCTCAACTCGCTTTCCTTACATCCAATGGCCTATAAAGTGGACAGTATGATTGATATGATTGAAAATGTAAACATGAGGTTAAAGTCACTTCAATAATTTGGAAGAATACCCCACTAATAGGTATAAGCTCAACATCATGGTAGTGCATTGCACAATCCAGGAAGATTGGAGGGGGCATCCTAAGAAATGAGGTGGGAGATATAATATTTGCCTTTGCGATACCTCTGGAGAAGGGACTAACAACCAGCAGTAAATCCAAGCCGCCATTACGGTTTAAACTAGTGCATACAACATGGTTACAAGAACATCATACTTGAAGTGGATTTAGAGCTTTTAATCGTGTGGTTATGAAGACTTCTATTCCTCCTCGAAGCCGCAGACTTTGTACAGAGATACATATGCTCGTGAATCAATGTGAATTCTTCCAATGTACCCATACGCATGCAGAAGCCAACAACACAGTAGATTTGCTTTCCAAACAGAGCCACAGACTTGATATCATCCAACAATACTATACTTACAACCAACTGCCAAATGCAATTCGGGGTAGCTATATTCTAGAGAAAATGGGAGTCCAAAGTTTTAGAAGGAAGAGATTGAAAAGAATTAAAAAACCTCCTTGAAATTCTCTTATGTACCCTTGGCTCTATCCAAGTCATTGATACCTTACCATAGATAGGTTTTGTAATTTTGACTAGGTTCCTTTATATAGTCTTTCCTTGTAAGGGGAGAGTCTCCCTTATTTATGTTTTTCTAGTATCTCTGTGTCGAGAGGAGTCCTCTCCATAGGAGCTTAGCTCTAGGTTTCTTCTTTGTTTAGTATGGGAAAGAGTTGACTAGCCATTGTTGGTCAGTCGACCTCGGAACCACCAAGGCTTGGAGGTAAGGTTTATGTCCCCATCCTTGTACTTTTTTTATTTCTATCTATGCAAAGGCCTGGGGGTGTTGCTAAGCCCCTGACCCCACCAAGGATCGTTCAAATAAAAAAAAAAAAAAAACCTAAGCAATAAACCCTAAACCCAAAACACTAAACCCTAAACCCAAAGCAATAAACCCTAAACCCTAAATGCTAATTGCTTTTACCTAAACCTAAAACCTACACCCTAAACCCTAAATTTTAAACCCTAAACTCTAAACTTTAACCTAAAATCCTAAACCCTAAACTAAACCATAAACCTAAACTTTAAACCTTAAATCCTAAACCCTAACCACTAAAGTCTAAATCCTAAACCCTGAACCCTTAACTCTAAACCCTAAACCCTAATCCTAAACCTAAACAATAAACCCTAATTCATAAACCCTATATCCTAAACTCCAAACCCTAAACCCTAAACACTAAACTCTAAACCCTAAGTTTAACCCTAAAATCATAAACCCTAAACCCTAAGTGCTAAATGCTAAACCTAAACCCTAAACCCTAAACCCTAAACCCTAATCCTAAACCCTAAACCCTAACCCTAAACCCTAAATCTTAATCCCTATAACGTAAATCCTAAACCTCTAGCCTAAAATCAGAAACCCTCAACCTTAAGCGATAAACCCAAAACCCTAAACCCTAAACCTAAACCCTACATCCTAAACCTTAAAACCTAAACCCTAACCCTAAACCCTAAACCCTAAATGTTAAACCCTAAACTAAAACCCTAAACCCTAAACCCTAAACCTAAACCCTAAAACATAAATTGTAAACCCTAAATACTAAACCCTACACCCTAAATCCTAAATCCTAAACCCTAACCCTAAACCCTAAACACTAAACCCTAAACCCTAAGACAAAAACCCTAAACCTAAAGCAATAAACCCTAAACCCTAAATGCTAATTGCTTTTACCTAAACCTAAACCCTACACCCTAAACCCTAAATTTTAAACCCTAAACCCTAAACCCTAAACTCTAAACTTTAACCTAAAATCCTAAACCCTAAACTAAACCATAAACCTAAACTTTAAACCTTAAATCCTAAACCCTAACCCCTAAAGTCTAAATCCTAAACCCTGAACCCTTAACTCTAAACCCTAAACCCTAATCCTAAACCTAAACAATAAACCCTAATTCATAAACCCTATATCCTAAACTCCAAACCCTAAACCCTAAACACTAAACTCTAAACCCTAAGTTTAACCCTAAAATCATAAACCCTAAACCCTAAGTGCTAAACGCTAAACTTAAACCCTAATCCCTAAACCCTAAACCCTAATCCTAAACCCTAAATCTTAATCCCTATAACGTAAATCCTAAACCTCTAGCCTAAAATCAGAAACCCTTAACCCCAAGCGATAAACCCTAAACCCTAAACCCTAAACCTAAACCCTACATCCTAAACCTTAAAACCTAAACCCTAACCCTAAACCCTAAACCCTAAATGTTAAACCTAAAACTAAAACACTAAACCCTAAACCATAAACCCTAAACCCTAAACCTAAACCCTAAACCATAAATTGTAAACCCTAAATACTAACCCCTACACCCTAAATCCTAAATCCTAAACCCAAACCTGTAAACCCTAAACCTAAATCCTAAACCTCAACCCTAAAATCGTAAACCTTAAATCCTAAACCCTGAACCCTAACCCTAAACCCTAAACCCTAAACCCTAAACCCAAAACTCTAAATCCAATACCCTAAATCCTAACCAATAAACCATAAACTTAATTCCTAAACTCTATGCCCTAAACCCTAAACCCTAAACCATAAACCCAAAACAATAAACCCCAAACCATAAACCATAAACCATAAACCCTAAACCCAAAACTCTAAATCCAATACCCTCAATCCTAACCAATAAATCGTAAACTTAATTCCTAAACTCTATGCCCTAAACCCTAAACCCTAAACCATAAACCCAAAACAATAAACCCCAAACCATAAACCATAAACCATAAACCTTAAACCCAAAATCATAATCCCAAAACCCTAAACCCTAAGCAATGACACCTAAACCCTAAATCCTAAATGCTAAACCCTAAACCTAAACCCTACACCCTAAACACTAAACCCTAAACCCTAAACCCTAAACACTAAAACCTAAACCCTAAACTTTAACCTAAAATCCTAAACCCTAAACTAAACCATAAACCTAAACTTTAAACCCTAAATTCTAAACCCTAAACCCTAAACTCTAAACCCTAAACCCTAATCCTAAACCTAAACCATAAAGCCTAATTCAAAAACACTAAATCTTAAACTCCAAACCCTAAACCCTAAATAGAAAACTCTAAACCCTAAATTAAACCCTAAACGCTAAACCCTAAACCCTAAGACAAAAACCCTAAACCTTAAGTGCTACACACTAAACCTAAACCCTCAACCCTAAACCCTAAACCCTAATCTTAAACCCTAAATATTAATCCCTATACCGTAAACCCTAAACCTTTAGCCTAAAATCATAAACCCTAAACCCTAAGCGATAAACCCTAAACCCTAAACACTAAACCTAAACACTACATCCTAAACCCTAAAACCTAAACCCTAACCTTAAACCCTAAACCCTAAATGCTAAACCCTAAACGTAAATGGTAAACGCTAAACCCTAAACCTTAAACCATAAACCTAAACCCTAAACCATAAATCGTAAACCCTAAATACCAAACCCTACACCCTAAATACTAAACCCTAAACCCTAAACCTAAATCCTAAGCCTCAAACCTAAAATCATAAACCTTAAACCCTAAACCCTAAACTCTAAACCCTAATCCTAAACCTAAACCATAAACCCTAATTCATAAAACCTAAATCCTAAACTCCAAACCCTAAACCGTAAACAGTAAACTCTAAACCCTAAATTTAACCCTAAACACTAAGACAAAAACCCTAAACCCTAAGTGCTACACACCAAACCTAAACCCTCAACCCTAAACCCTAAACCCTAATCCTAAACCCTAAATATTAATCCCTATACCTTAAACCCTAAACCTTTAGCCTAAAATCATAAACCCTAAACCCTAAGCGATAAACCCTAAACCCTAAACACTAAACCTAAACACTACATCCTAAACCCTAAAACCTAAACCCTAACCTTAAACCCTAAACCCTAAATGCTAAACCCTAAACGTAAATGGTAAACGCTAAACCCTAAACCTTAAACCATAAACCTAAACCCTAAACCATAAATCGTAAACCCTAAATACCAAACCCTACACCCTAAATACTAAACCCTAAACCCTAAACCTAAATCCTAAGCCTCAAACCTAAAATCATAAACCTTAAACCCTAAACACTGAACCCTAACCCTAAACCCTAAACCTAAAACCCTAAACCCTAAATCCAAAACTCTAAATCCAATACCCTAAATCCTAACCAATAAACCGTAAACCTAATTCCTAAACTCTATGCCCTAAACCCTAAACCATAAACCTTAAACCCTGAAAGTGATGTCTGCTTTTATAAAGTTGGCGGCCACCTCCGCAACATGCCAAAGTGTCTTTGCTATTGTGGGATTCCATACCTAATTAATTTAATTGAATTTTTAATCAAGAGATATTCCAACTCTTTGAGTTTCATCTCTCACCTTTTAAATAATTCTGACTTCTTTGAGTCTCTATTCAAAAGGTCAGTAATTTCGGATTTTAATATCCTGTACTGGATTATCAATTTAATTAAATCAATCATAAAATGGATCTAGATAAGATAATGCTAAAGCTTTTGGCCTTAACATATCTCCATTATCATCACTCTGAGAGGAGGCTTCATCTAACAACTGCAAGGCTGTTTCATCATTGGATTTTTCATCCTCGAGATCTGATAAGGCTTTTTGGAGCCTTTTCTTCAAATCATCTTTTGAAGATGATTTTTTACCACTTGTTGAGGCTAGGGAAGAACGTTGAGCAGCTTCTTTGGGAGCTGGCAACCATCCTTTAATGCAAATCTCCTTTGATAGATATTTGATCCTGTCAAATATATGGATAGAAAAAGTCCAACTGATAATAAATGAAATCCTTTTTTGAATAAAATATTTACACAATTTAATGTGCTTTGGTAAAGTGGAAATATCCTGTTCAGCTTGAAACTGATCGAATTTATCAAAAAACAGTTTAGGTAAAACTTTCTCATTTCCTCCAAAGCAGTTCCACCATTCATAGAACCATCTGGGGATGACAGATTTAGAAAATTCTGGGCTATACTTGATGAACCATGTATGAGTAGTTGGTCTCAGGAATAGAAAGCTGAACTAAGCATTTTTATAGTCAAACCAATTATAAGTTTGAGGTCTATGTTCCCTCTACAGATTGATGGGAGTATGCAAATGATCAACTAGCCATTCGAATGGAGATAAAACCCTTTTGATTGTGAATTTCGAATAGGCAATGTTATTCGGGTCTGAGTCATGGCTGAGTTTATGCTCCATTTTAATGGAACCAGTATCAACAAGAATAAATTCATAATATTCCTGGTTTTTAGTGGATTTTTAGTATCCACATAATTTCTGTTGGTGTAGCATGGCTTAAGCAAATGCTTAACTTCATAACTCTCAAATTCCTTGTCTAGGGCAAGGATAGGATTGACCTGTAAAGTAACAACATTAAAGACTTCACGTTCTTTAAGTTTATTATGAGCTGGGGAAACAGGAGAAACAACTTCTCTAAAGCTTTCAGGAGCTTTCATTGTATAAGAGTCTTTGGTTTGAGTGGAGGAAAATCTGGGTTTTCCTGATGGAGAGAATGAACATGGTTCAGATTCTTTAGAAAATGGTTTCTTAAGAATCAAAGGATTTGAAGATGATGAGCTAGGTGGTAGCTGTGGAAAAGGACTTATGACCTGAGAAGGGTTAATTGGAGGTAGGCTTGCAAGAGCCGAAAACTTGTTTGGGCTATTCAATGATGGCCTTATTGCGAAAGGAGAAGCTGATGGCTTCTTGTCTGAGTCTTTTCCCTTTTCTTGGAAAGGGCCTTTTACTCCAAATCCTGGCCTAATGACCGGCCTCATGTTTTACCCTGCAAAAATTCACTGTTAGAAAATCGTGAGAGAGTTATCTTCTCCTTTGATATATTCTACCTGGAAATCAAAACTTGACAATAAAGCTTGCCATCTAGCAAATATCTGTTTAGAGACAAGATTTTTAACATCTTTTTGTAAAATTTCTTTTGCAGATTTGCAATCTACTTTAAGCACAAATTCTTTATTAATTAAATCATCTTGAAACTTAGTAATGCAAAGGACAATTGCAAGAACTTCCTTTTTAACAGTACTATAGTTTTTCTGGGCGGAATTCCAAACTCCGGAAGTAAAATGAACTAATTGCTTGGGACCGTCAACAGTTCTTTTTTGTTTTAGGATCCCTCCATAACCAATATTGGAAGCATCAGTCTCAACAATCATAAAAGAATCAGGGTTAGAAATATCTAAACAAGGCAAACTCTTAACCATTTCTTTAATCTTAATAACCGCTGTGGTCTGTTCTTTAGTCCATGGAACAGGTATCTTCTTAAGCCTGTCATATAATGGTTTACAAACCTGTCTTACTTTTGGAATGAAATCCGCAACATAATTAAGACTACCTAAAAACCTTTGTAACTGGGTTTTGTCCATAATAACGTCAGGGAATTTATCAGAAAACTCAATAGCTCTGCAAATGGGTTTATAAGTGCCTTGATATAAATCATGCCCAAGAAATCTTATTCTAGTTTGAAAAAGTTTAATCTTTTTGGCGCTAACCACCAAACCATTATGTTTAACAATTTTAAAGAATATATTCAAATGTTTGAAATGAGAATCTATGTCCTCCGAAAAGATTAATACATCATCAATATAAACAATTGAAATATGACTGATATGATTAAAGATGGAATTCATAATATTTTGAAATTCTGAAGGGGCATTCTTAAGCCCAAAAGGCATAACATTCCATTCATATTGTCCAAACGGGACATTAAAAGTAGTTTTATATTCATCTTTTTCAGAAATCTGTATCTGCCAAAATCCTGATTTCATATCAAATTTACTATAGATATTGGCTTTAAAAGTTCTCTTTAAAAGATCTCTTTTATTAGGAATCGGATATCTAATCCATTTTAAAACAAAATTTAATGGTTTATAATTTATAACAAGTCGAGGAGTGCCCCTCTCTTTTTCAGCAGCATTGTTAACATAAAAGGCCGAACAACTCCACGGAGACTTAGAGGGCCTGATAATCTTATTCTCTAAAAGAGTATTAATCTCCTTTTTACAAATTTCCATTAAATCATGATTCATTTGAATGGGCCTAGCTTTCGTGGAAATGGCCTTTTCACTGAATCCGTCAACATAAGGGAGATCAACAGTATGGGCTTTTCTGGCCCAAAAGGCATTAGGAAATTCAGAGCAAATTTCTTTTTCAAAAGTGTTTTGCAGGCTGGCAATCTTGGTTACCATTCCCAGGGGTTTTAAAATTTGCTCAATTTTCTTAATTTTTATATCTTCTCTGAGAAAACAAATCTGATTAGAAATTAGATTAATTCTAAAGGCAGTTTGTTTATGTAAAAATTTACTTTCTTCTTTAGAAAGTGTTTTAATAAAAGGAAATGAAATTTCTTTTCCTAAAACCTTAGTTTTGATAGAATCAAAATCTGAAATATAAGGTTTTATTTGAGTAATAAATGGTATACCCAAAATAATTTCTTCGTTAATATTTTTTGTAATAACAAAATCATTTTTAAGGCAAATACCATTATTGCATATATGAGCATCAAATAACTTATAATCAATAATTATACGCTCACCTGTGGCACTATATAATTTGGTAGTACCTTTGGTAAGATACTTAGTAGGAATTAATCCTTCGATTATGCAATTTCGATCTGCACCACTATCTAATAAAGCAATCTTGTTAAGAGTCAAATGATCATTAACAACAAGCTTAATCATAATATGATAACTCTGAGGTCTAATTTTTGTAATAGCATGGATACCAGCATCGCTATCTTCGTCTTCATGTTCTTCATTATCTGAAGCTACTGCTTTGGATGCTCCTTCATCATTTCGAACTTCTTTAAGAAGTTTATCTGTAATTGCATCGATCTCTATTTTATGAAGTCGAGACTTAATTCCTTTCATTTCTTCTTTAAGAGAATTGACTTCTCGTCTAAGTTCTTCAACAGAAGGTTCTTCCTTCTTCGAGTCAAATCTATTCTTGATTTGCTTCATGCTAAAAGGAGTTACTTTAGGCTTTTCTTCCTTTTGCCTAGTAACCAATTTCTGCAGTTCAATGAGGTACTTTCTCCTGGCATCCTCATCTTGAATATGCTCAATGGTGGAAAAGAGAGTTTCTGCCCTTTTCTCAGAGATAACACTGATAGTTTTACTATCGCAGAGGCAAAATGCACCATTGCAATTACAATCTGATTCATCTTCTTCTTCAGATTCTGAATTATGGGCGATGTTGAGGAACTCTTCATCGCTTTCTTCTTCTGAGGAAGAGTATTCTGAATCAGATGGTTCTTCTTCTTCGATGATCGAGAAGAGTTTTTGTTTAATTTCATCATCAACTTCAAGAAGATTAATCTTCTTTTTCTTCTTTCTATTTCTAGGACACTTGTTCAATCTGTGATCCTTTTTACCGCATGTCCAGCATGTGTCTTCTGAAGAAGATTCTTTAGAGGCTTGCCTCTTTCCTTTCTTCTTGGACTTTTCTCTAGGTTCTCTTCCTTTCTTGGAAGATCTTCTTTTATATTTTCCAGTTGTTCTTTCTCTTTTTCCTGCTTTCCTAGCAGATGGAGGTTTAAGTAATGGAAATCCAAAATCTTGGCAAAAACTTCCAAGTTCTGCACATGAGGTCTTCTGATCCTTTTTAAGCTGATCCTTCAGCTTAAGATTAGTGCAAAGTTCCATTGCAACCACATTAATAAGACTGATGAGATCTCCGTATGCCAGTTGGGAATACGGGATTTTTCCTTCACATCGATCCCTAATTTTGGACCTAACTTTTTCAGCGAAATGAGTAGGTAATCCACTGATAAATCGTTCTTTCCAATAATCATTATTGCAATCGGATCTTATCATGACCTTATTTAGAAACATGTCTTTATACCATCTAAAATCTATCAATTTCTTGTAGTACAAATTATTCAGGATTTCTAAACTTCTATATTGGAAAAGACGTGGTTCTCCCACAAAATGTTTAGCTATACTATACAGCAGAGTGGCTGTAGCATCTTCGTAGACCACTTCTGAAGGGATATTAGTTCCTTCCTCAGTCTTAATTACTACTTTAGTAGTGGTAGCACCAAGGATATCAGCTCTATTTTGATCAGTGAGATAATTGTCCCACCAGTTTCTAAGAATTCCTGTAAAACCTGCAATGATCATGTTAGCAGCTTCTTTATCACCAGCACCTTTCATTTTATATGCTGTGATGTTCATTCCTATTTCTTGGAGCTTGGAATAAATTTGACCTTCTGCCATACCATCTATGTTCCATTCAGTCAGACTTGAGCCATCTGCAGCAGATGCTGGATGGAGAACGTCTTCCTCAAATTGAACATCAGGGAAAGAAGATCTAGGATAATAATTCCTTTTGTTAGGGTGCCTTTCTAACAAAGTTCTAAGCTTATTACCTTGTGTAATATTAAGCTTAGACAATTGCTCATTTATCCTATCTGGCAGTTCATTGGAATGGCTAAACTCTTTGGAAAGTTTAGGGAAGTTTTCTTTAGACAACTCAGGAATCTTAAAAATAGGTTTAGTCTCGATCTGAGGACTAACTTTAGAAGGGCTAGGTTTATCCGCTATCTGACTAATTCCTCTGAAATTATCCCCTTTATGTTCCTCAATTTGTTGGGATATCACATGGAGAACTCCGGTTGGTATAATTGTTTTGTTCAAAACTTTATTAAGGTCTCCAAATTATCAAGGTCGATTCTTTTCTATGGGTTTTTTAAAAGGTGCCGCCTAAGGATTTCTTTCCGTAAGTGATGCTAAGTCTTTCTAGAGGAGGAGTAACACTTTCAACCAATTGCTCTTGGTGTACCATTTGTTGATAAGGACCTGAAGGGATGACTGTTTATCATCAATTTGTCCAGAAGCTTCGAACCATTTAAAAAACTCTATTTTAGTTTTGAATCTTTTCATATCTTTGAACCACTTATCCCTAAAAGAGGTTCGTTGTTCCACAGTGTAGGTAGCTTTATACCAATCTACCTTTTGCTTATGTTCAGGGGCTTTCCACCAAGAATGCAATTTCGTTTTACTGGGGACAAAGTCTTCTTCATCAGAAGTAAGTACTCCGACGGAATCTTTTCTTTGATGAACAGGTTTCATATCACTAGCAGTAGGACTTCCCAAAGTCTCCTCTTCATAGTAAACCTTAGGAACGGTCTGGGAGAAATCTACACCATGAAGTTTTCTATGGTCAGGCTGGCTAATACTATCTTCGTCCTCCTCCCGGGTTTGAAAAGAAGAAGGTCTTGCCGAAGACATTCTTCTACTTGAAGAAGCTTGGGTAAAAGAACTGGATCTTAAAAACTTAAGGTTAATAGATCCATCAGGGAACTGGATAACCCTATCTAACTGCAAAGTCTCAGGTTGAAGGGGTAAAGGATTCGTAATGGAATCAAATTTCCATTCTTCATCAGCCAAAATATCAGTCCACTTAAGAAGTCTAGGGACAAAAGTAGTACTATGCTCTTGGTTAGCTTCCATAAGCATAGTAACTCCTTTAACACTAGAAGCTATAGCCTTTGGGGCTATAGTGGTCTTCATAAGCTTGTAATATACCCGATATATTACAAATTATTTCTCCGTATCAATTTTACTATTCATGTTCTTAGTTTTGACGTTAAGAGTCAAAGTATCAATAATATTCGGATCATGAATATCAACAGTAAAATTAGGATAACAGTTAAAGTAAACTGGTCCATAAGCAAGATTACTTTCTAATACACCTAACAGAGAATCATCAAAATTTAAAAGTCTATCATCTCTAAGAAGTAGACAAATAGGAATATTCAAACCTTTACGAAAAAGAGATTTAACAGCAACTAGCACAAGTCCAATATGAAGAAATTTAAATTCTTTCCTATACCTATCAATATCAGCAGATAATAACAACTTGATAGTTTCAAGCGAATTATTGATAGCAATAGTCGATTCACAAGTTTTAATATTATATTTTTTAAACATGTAAAAATTACCTAACTGATAAATCTTTTCAAAAGGTTCTTTAGGGATAGACCAATTTTGTAAATCATTTTCTGTTTTAGAAATAGAGATATTAACGGAGTTAACAATATGCTGTCTATTATCCATAGAGAGGGAATGCCTTTAGACTATACTAATGATACGATAAAAAGCAACTAAGTATTCTAGTAAAGATATCAACTAGTCATATAACCTGAGATTTTGAATTCTTATACTATAACTATGGATTCATGCTCGGATTTTACATTAAGGTCTATGGATTTTACAAGAGATTTTTCAAGCAAAGTACCTTCACGCTACCGTCTTTCGCTTAACATCACCGCTTTAAGATCGCAACTACTTGAAAACATTCTCAACACCTTTCCTTAATCACCATACATAAACTCCATTTTACAGTTAAAGAATTAAAATTCAAATTGTATAACAAGGTGTTAACTTTGCTAAATTGCTAAGTAACTAATTAAAGTTTCATAAGTACAGTCTTGGCATAAGGGTTTAGCCGTTCATGGCTACAATTAACATTACTATTAACATGCTAAATATGCCTAACCTGGCTCTGATACCATTCAAAACGATCGTAGCATTTAACAGTAATAAAACTGAAAGACAAGTATAAACAAGAGAGAAGTACTACTTTTGTCCCTAGACTTCTTAAGTGGACTGATATTTTAGCTGATGAAGAATGGAAATTTAATTCCATTACGAATCCTTTACCCCTTCAACCTGAGACTTCGCAGTAAGATAGGGTTATCCAGTTCCCTAACGGATCTATTAACCTTACGTTTTTAAGATCCAGTTCTTTTAGCCAAGCTTCTTCAAGTAGAAGAATGCCTTCGGCACGACCTTCTTCTTTTCAAACCCGGGAAGAGGATGAATTGTAGCCATGAACGGCTAAACCCTTATGCCAAGACTGTACTTATGAAACTTTAATTAGTTACTTAGCAATTTAGCAAAGTTATCACCTTGTTATACAATTTGAATTTTTAATTCTTTAACTGTAAAATGGAGTTTATGTATGGTGATTAAGGAAAGGTGTTGAGAATGTTTTCAAGTAGTTGCGATGTCGACAGGCTGTCGTTAAGCTGAAAGGACAGGCGCGTAAACTGCAAGGTACTTTGCTTGAAAAATCTCTTGTAAAATCCATAGACCTTAATGTAAAATTCGAGCATAAATCCATAGTTATAGTATAAGAGTTCAAAATCTCAGGTTATATGACTAGTTGATATCTTTACTAGAATGCTTAGTTGCTTTTTATCGTATCATTAGTATAGTCTAAAGGCATTCTCTCTCTATGGATAATAGACAGCATATTGTTAACTCTGTTAATATCTCTATTTCTAAAACAGAAAATGATTTACAAAATTGGTCTATCCCTAAAGAATCTTTTGAAAAGATTTACCAGATAGGTAATTTTTCTATGTTTAAAAAATATAATATTAAAACTTGTGAGTCCACTATTGCTATCAATAATTCGCTTGAAACTATCAAGTTGTTATTATCTGCTGATATTGATAGGTATAGGAAAGAATTTAAATTTCTTCATATTGGACTTGTGCAAGTTGCTGTTAAACCTCTTTTCCATAAAGGTTTGAATATTCCTATTTGTCTGCTTCTTAGAGATGATAGACTTTTAAATCTTGATGATTCTCTGTTAGGTGTATTAGAAAGTAATCTTGCTTATGGACCAGTTTACTTTAACTGTTATCCTAATTTTACTGTTGATATTCATGATCCAAATATTATTGATACTTTGACTCTTCACGTCAAAACTAAGAACATGAATAGTAAAATTGATACCAGAGAAATAGCTGTAATATATCGGGCATATTACAAGCTTATGAAGACCACTATAGCCCCAAAGGCTATAGCTTCTAGTGTTAAAGGAGTTACTATGCTTATGGAAGCTAACCAAGAGCATAGTACTACTTTTGTCCCTAGACTTCTTAAGTGGACTGATATTTTAGCTGATGAAGAATGGAAATTTGATTCCATTACAAATCCCCTTCAACCTGAGACTTTGCAGTTAGATAGGGTTATCCAGTTCCCTGACGGATCTATTAACCTTAAGTTTTTAAGATCCAGTTCTTTTAGCCAGTATTCTTCAAGTAGAAGAATGTCTTCGGCACGGCCTTCTTCTTTTCAAACCCGAGAGGAGGATGAAGATAGTATTAGCCAGCCTGACCATAGAAAACTTCATGGTGTAGATTTCTCCCAGACCGTTCCTAAGGTTTACTATGAAGAGGAGACTTTGGGAAGTCCTACTGCTAGTGATATGAAACCTTTTCATCAAAGAAAAGATTCCGTCGGAGTGCTTACTCGATGATAAGACTTTGTCCCCAGTAAAAAGAAATTGCATTCTTGGTGGAAAGCCCCTGAACATAAGCAAAAGGTAGATTGGTATAAAGCTACCTACACTGTGGAACAACGAACCGCTTTCAGGGATAAATGGTTCAAAGATATGAAAAGATTCAAAACTGAAATAGAGTTTTTAAAATTGTTCGAAGCTTCTGGACAAATTGATGATAAACAGTCATCCCTTCAGGTCCTTATCAACAAATGGTACACCAAAGAACAGGTGGTTGAAAGTGTTACTCCTCCTCTAGAAGGACTTAGCATCCCTTACAAGAAAGAAATCCTTAAGGTGGCACCTTTTAAAAAACCCATAGAAAAGGAATCAGCCTTGATAACAGCTGGAGACCTTAATAAAGTTTTTGAACAAAACAATTATACCAACCAGGTTCTCTATGTGATATCCCAACAAATTGAGGAACATAAAGGGGATAATTTCAGAGGAATTAGTCAGATAGCTGATAAACCTAGCCCTTCTAAAGTTAGTTCTCAGATCGAGACTAAACCTATTTTTAAGATTCCTGAGTTGTCTAAAGAAAACTTCCCTAAACTTTCCAAAGAGTTTAGCCATTCCAATGAACTGCTAGACAGGATAAATGAGCAATTGTCTAAGCTTAATATTACACAAGGTAATAAGCTTAGAACTTTGTTAGAAAGGCACCCCAACAAAAGGAATTATTATCCTAGATCTTCTTTCCCTGATGTTCAATTTGAAGAAGATGTTCTCTATCCAGCATCTGCTGCAGATGGTTCAAGTTTGACTGAATGGAATATAGATGGTATGGCTGAAGGTCAGATTTATTCCAAGCTCCAAGAAATGGGAATGAACATCACCGCATATAAAATGAAAGGTGCTGGTGATAAGGAAGCTGCTAACTTGATTATTGCAGGTTTTACAGGAACCCTTAGAAATTGGTGGGACAATTACCTTACGGATCAAAATAAGGCTGATATCCTTGGTGCTGTAACCACTAAAGTAGGTGTAAAGATTGAAGAAGGAACGAGTGTCCCTTCAAAAATTGTCTATGAAGATGCTACTGCTACTTTGCTCTATAGCATAGCAAAACATTTCGTGGGAGAACCGCATCTTTTCCAAGATAGAAGTTTAGAAATCCTGAATAATTTGTACTGCAAGAAATTGACAGATTTCAGATGGTACAAAGACATCTTTCTAAATAAGGTCAGGATAAGATCTGATTGCAATAATGATTATTGGAAAGAATGATTTATCAGCGGATTACCTACTCATTTCGCTGAAAAGGTTAGGTCCAAAATTAGGGATCGATGTGAAGGGAAAATCCCGTATTCCCAACTAGCATACGGAGATCTCATCAGTCTCATTAATGTGGTTGCAATGGAACTTTGCACTGATCTTAAGCTGAAGGATCAGCTTAAAAAGGATCAGAAGACTTCATATGCAGAACTTGGAAGTTTTTGCCAAGATTTTGGATTTCCATTATTAAAACCGCCTTCGGCTAGAAAAGCGAGAAAAAAGGAAAGAACAACTGGAAAATATAAAAGAAGATCTTCCAAGAAAGGAAGAGAACCTAGTGAAAAGTCCAAGAAGAAAGGAAAGAGGCAAGCCTCTAAGGAATCCTCTTCAGAAGACACATGCTGGACATGCGGTAAAAAGGGTCACAGATCGAACAAGTGTCCTAGAAATAGAAAAAAGGAAAAGAAGATTAATCTTCTTGAAGTTGACGATGAAATTAAACGAAAGCTCTTCTCTATCATCGAAGAAGAAGAACCATCTGATTCAGAATACTCTTCCTCAGAAGAAGAAAGCAATGAAGAGTTCCTCAACGTCGCCCATAATTTAGAATCTGAAGAAGAAGATGAATCAGATTGTAATTGCAATGGTGCATTTTGCCTCTGCGATAGTAAAACTATCAGTGTTATCTCTGAGAGAACGGCAGAAACTCTCTTTTCCACCATTGAGCATATTCAAGATGAGGATGCCAGGAGAAAGTACCTCGTTGAACTGCAAAAATTGGTTACTAGGAAAAAGGAAGAAAAGCCTAAAGTAGCTCCTTTTAGCATGAAGCAAATCATGAACAGATTTGACTCAAAGAAGGAAGAACCTTCAGTTGAAGAACTTAGACGAGAAGTCAATTCTCTTAAGAAGAAATGAAAGGAATTAAGTCTCGACTTCATAAAATAGAGATCGATGCAATTACGTAAAAACTTCTTGTTAAGTTTGAAATGATGAAGGAGCATCCAAAGCAGTTGCTTCAGATAATGAAGAACATGAGGAAGACGAAGATAGCGATGCAGGTATCCATGCTATTACCAAAATTAGACCTCAGAGTTCTCATATTATGATTAAGCTTGTTGTTAATGATCATCTGACTCTTAACAAGATTGCTTTGTTAGATAGTGGTGCAGATCGAAATTGCATAATCGAAGGATTAATTCCTACTAAGTATCTTACCAAAGGTACTACCAAATTATATAGTGCCATAGGTGAGCGTATAATTATTGACTATAAGTTATTTGATGCTCATATCTGCAATAATGGTATTTGCCTTAAAAATGATTTTGTTATTACAAAAAATATTAACGAAGAAATTATTTTGGGTATACCATTTATCACTCAAATAAAACCTTATATTTCAAATTTTGATTCTATCAAAACTAAGATTTTAGGAAAAGAAATTTCATTTCCTTTTATTAAAACACTTTCTAAAGAAGAAAGTAAATTTTTACATAAACAAACTGCCTTTAGAGTTAATCTAATTTCTAATCAGATTTGTTTTCTCAAAGAAGATATAAAAATTAAGAAAATTGAGCAAATTTTAAAAACCCCGGGAATGGTAACCAAGATTGCCAGTTTGCAAAACACTTTTGAAAAAGAAATTTGCTCTGAATTTCCTAATGCCTTTTGGGCCAGAAAAGCCCATACTGTTGATCTCCCTTATGTTGACGGATTCAGTGAAAAGGCCATTTCCACGAAAGCTAGGCCCATTCAAATGAATCACGATTTAATGGAAATTTGTAAAAAAGAGATTAGTACTCTTTTAGAAAATAAGATTATCAGGCCCTCTAAGTCTCCGTGGAGTTGTTCACCTTTTATGTTAACAACGTCAAAAAAGAGAGGGCTCCTCGACTTGTTATAAATTATAAACCATTAAATTCTGTTTTAAAATGGATTAGATATCCGATTCCTAATAAAAGGGATCTTTTAAAGAGAACTTTTAAAGCCAATATCTATAGTAAATTTGATATGAAATCAGGATTTTGGCAGATACAGATTTCTGAAAAAGATAAATATAAAACTGCTTTTAATGTCCCGTTTGGACAATATGAATGGAATGTTATGCCTTTTGGGCTTAAGAATGCCCCTTCAGAATTTCAAAATATTATGAATTCCATCTTTAATCATATCAGTCATATTTCAATTGTTTATATTGATGATGTATTAATCTTTTCCGAGGACATAGATTCTCATTTCAAACATTTGAATATATTCTTTAAAATTGTTAAACATAATGGTTTGGTGGTTAGCGCCAAAAAGATTAAACTTTTTCAAACTAAAATAAGATTTCTTGGGCATGATTTATATCAAGGCACCTATAAACCCATTTGCAGAGCTATTGAGTTTTCTGATAAATTCCCTGACGTTATTATGGACAAAACCCAGCTACAAAGGTTTTTAGGTAGTCTTAATTATGTTGCGGATTTCATCCCAAAGGTAAGACAGGTTTGTAAACCATTATATGACAAAGCTTAAGAAGATTCCCTGCTCCATGGACTAAAGAATGCACTACAATGTTATTATGATTAAAGAAATGGTTAAGAGTTTGCCTTGTTTAGGTATTCCTAACCCTGATTCTTTTATGATTGTTGAGACTGATGCTTCAGATATCGGTTATGGAGGGATCCTAAAACAAAAAAGAACTCTTGATAGTCCCGAGCAATTAGTTCGTTTTACTCGAGTTTGGAATTCACTAAAAACTATAGTAATCATTAAAAGGAAGTTCTTGCAATTGTCCTTTGCATTACTAAGTTTCAAGATGATTTAATTAATAAAGAATTTGTGCTTAAAGTAGATTGTAAATCTGCAAAAGAAATTTTACAAAAAGATGTTAAAAATCTTGTCTCTGAACAGATATTTGCTAGATGGCAAGCTTTATTGTCAAGTTTTGATTTCCAGGTAGAATATATCAAAGGAGAAGATAACTCTCTCCCTGATTTTCTAACACGTGAATTTTTGTAGGGTAAAACATGAGGCCGGTCATTAGGCCAGGATTTGGAGTAAAAAGCCCTTTCCAAGAAAAGGGAAAACACTCAGACAAGAAGCCATCGGCTTCTCCTTTCGCAATAAGGCCATCATTGAATAGCCCAAACAAGTTTTCGGCTCTTGCAAGCCTACCTCCAATTAACCCTTCTCAGGTCATAAGTCCTTTTCCACAGCTACCACCTAGCTCATTATCATCAAATCCTTTGATTCTTAAGAAACCATTTTCTAAAGAATCTGAACCATGTTCATTCTCTCCATCAGGAAATCCCAGATTTTCTTCCACTCAAACCAAAGACTCTTATACAATGAAAGCTCCTGAAAGCTTTAGAGAAGTCGCTTCTCCTATTTCCCATTTCATAATAAACTTAAAGAACGTGAAGTCTTTAATGTTGTTACTTTACAAAGTCAATCCTATCCTTGCTCTAGACAAGGAATTTGAGAGTTATGAAGTTAAGCATCCGCTAAGCCATGCTACACCAACAAATTATGTGGATACTAAAATCCACTAAAACCAGAAATATTATGAATTTATTCTTGTTGATACAGTTCCATTGAAGTGGAGCATAAACTCACCATGACTGCACTCAGATAGCATTGCCTATTCGAAATTCACGATTAAAAGGGTTTTATCTCCATTCGAATGGCTAGTTGATCATTTGCATACTCCCATCAATCTTTCGAGGGAACATAGACCTCAAACTTATAATTGGTTTGACTATAAAAATGCTTGGTTCAACTTTCTATTCCTGAGACCAACCACTCATACATGGTTCATCAAGTATAGCCTAATTTTCTAAATCATCCCCGCATGGTTCTATGAATGGTGGAACCGCTTGGAGGAAATGAGAAAGTTTTACCTAAACTGTTTTTTGATAAATTCGATCAGTTTCAAGCTGAACAGGATATTTCTACTTTGCCAGAGCATATTAAATTGTGTAAATATTTTATCCAAAAAAGGATTTCATTTATTATCAGTTGGACTTTTTCTATCCATATATTTGACAGAATCAAATATCTATCAAAAGAGATATTCTTTAAAGGATGGTCGCCAGCTCCCAAAGAAGCTGCTCAACGTTCTTCTCCAGCCTCGACAAGTGGTAAAAAATCATCTTCAAAAGATGATTTGAAGAAAAGGCTCCAAAAAGCCTTATCAGATCTCGAGGATGAAAAATCCAATGATGAAACAGCCTTGCAGCTGTTAGATGAAGCCTACTCTCAGAGTGATGATAATGGAGATATGTTAAGGCCAAAAGCTTTAGCATTATCTTATCTAGTAGAGGATAATATAATCCAGTAGAGGATATTAAAATCCAGAATTACTGACCTTTTGAATAGAGACTCAAAGAAGTCAGAATTATTTAAAAGGTAAGAGATGAAACTCAAAGAGTTTGAATATCTCTTGATTAAAAATTCAATTAAATTAATTAGATATGGAATCCCACAACAAAGAAAGACAGCTTTGGCATGTCATGAGGTGGCCGACAACTTTATAAAAGCAGACATCACTTTCAGGAAAGAAGATGCCACGACAAAAAGAAAAGCAGCCACTACTTTTCCAAAAGAAAAAGCAATGGCCGACAACTTTAATCCCACTCAAGATAAAGGAGATTCTCATAGCAGCCAATCAGAAGAGAGCTTCTCGATTTCTCTTATCTTTTGAAAGTCTATATAAGATTTAGATTTTATGTTAGAAGGCATCAGAAATTCACACTAAGATTTTCTTTTAGCCTATAGTCTCTCTTTGTAATGTTCTCTCGTGGATGTTTGCTTTTGCTTCCGTTGCTTGAATAAAATTGTGAGTTCTTGTATAAAACCGAAAGACAAGTATAAACAAGAGAGAAGTATACAATGTGAATTCTTCCAATGTACCCATACGTACAGAGAAGCCAACAACACAGCAAATTTGCTTTCCAAACAGAGCCACAGACTTGATATCATCCAACAATACTATACTTACAACCAACTGCCAATTGCAATTTGGGGTAGCTATATTCTAGAGAAAATGGGAGTCCAAAGTTTTAGAAGGAAGAGATTGAAAAGAATTAAAAAACCTCCTTGAAATTCTCTTAGGTACCCTTGGCTATATCCTAGTCATTGATACCTTACCATAGATAGGTTTTGTAATTTTGACTAGGTTCCTTTATATAGTCTTTCCTTGTAAGGGGAGAGTCTCCCTTATTTATGTTTTCCTAGTATCTCTGTATCGAGAGGAGTCCTCTCCTTAGGAGCTTAGCTCTAGGTTTCTTCTTTGTTTAGTATGGGAAAGAGTTGACTAGCCATTGTTGGTCAGTCGACCTCTGAACCACCAAGGCTTGGAGGTAAGGTTTATGTCCCCCTCCTTGTACTTTTTTGATTTCTATCTATGCTAAGGCCTGGGGGTGTTGCTAAGCCCCTGACCCCACCAAGGGTCGTTCAAATAAAAAATAAAAAAAAAAAAAAAGCAATAAACCCTAAACCCAAAACCCTAAACCCTAAACCCTAAACCCTAACCAATAAACCCTAAACCCTAAATGCTAATTGCTTTTACCTAAACCTAAACCCTAAATCTTAAACCCTAAACCCTAAACCCTAAACTTTAAACTTTAATCTAAAATCCAAAACCCTAAACTAAACCATAAACCTAAACTTTAAACCTTAAATCCTAAACCCTAAACCCTAAAGTCTAAATCCTAAACCCTGAACCCTTAACTCTAAACCCTAAATCCTAGACCCTAATCCTAAACCTAAACAATAAACCCTAACACATAAACCCTATATCCTAAACTCCAAACCCTAAACCCTAAACACTAAACTCTAAACCCTAAGTTTAACCCTAAAATCATAAACCCTAAACCCTAAGTGCTAAACGCTAAACCTAAACCCTAAACCCTAAACCCTAATCCTAAACCACTAGCCTAAAATCAGAAACCCTCAACCCTACGCGATAAACCCTAAACCTAAACCCTACATCCTAAACCTTAAAACCTAAACCCTAACCCTAAACCCTAAACCCTAAATGTTAAACCCTAAACCAAAACACTAAACCCTAAACCCTAAACCCTAATCCTAAACCCTAAACCCTAAACCCTAAACCCTGAACTCTAAATCTAAACCCTAAACCATAAATTGTAAACCATAAATACTAAACCCTACACCCTAAACCATAAACCCTAAACCTAAACCCTAAACCCTAAACCCTAAACTCTAAACCTAAACCCTAAACCATAAGTTGTAAACCCTAAATACTAAACCCTACACCCTAAATCTTAAACCCTAAACCCTAAACCCTAAACCTTAAACCTAAATCCTAAACCTCAAACCTAAAATCATAAACCTTAAATCCTAAACACTAAACCCTAACCCTAAACCCTGAACCCTAAACCCTGAACCCAAAACTCTAAATCCAATACCCAAAATCCTAACTAATAAACCGTAAACCTAATTCCTAAACTCAATAACTAAACCCTAAACCTTAATCCCAAAACAATAAACCCTAAACCATAAACCATAAACCATAAACCTTAAACCCAAAATCATAATCCCAAAACCCTAAACCCTAAGCAATAAAACCTAAACCCTAAATCCTAAATGCTAAACCCTAAACCTAAACCCTACACCCTAAATCCTAAACCCTAAACCCTAAACCCTAAACCATAAACACTAAAACCTAAACACTAAACTTTAACCTAAAATCCTAAACCCTAAACTAAACCATAAACCTAACTGTAAACCCTAAATCCGAAACCCTAAACCATAAACTCTAAACCCTAATCCTAAACCTAAACCATAAACCCTAATTCATAAAACCTAAATCCTAAACTCCAAACCCTAAACCGTAAACAGTAAACTCTAAACCCTAAATTTAACCCTAAACACTAAGACAAAAACCCTAAACCCTAAGTGCTACACACCAAACCTAAACCCTCAACCCTAAACCCTAAACCCTAATCCTAAACCCTAAATATTAATCCCTATACCGTAAACCCTAAACCTTTAGCCTAAAATCATAAACCCTAAACCCTAAGCGATAAACCCTAAACCCTAAACACTAAACCTAAACACTACATCCTAAACCCTAAAACCTAAACCCTAACCTTAAACCCTAAACCCTAAATGCTAAACCCTAAACGTAAATAGTAAACGCTAAACCCTAAACCTTAAACCATAAACCTAAACCATAAACCATAAATCATAAACCCTAAATACCAAACCCTACAACCTAAATACTAAACCCTAAACACTAAACCCTAAACCCTAAACCTAAATCCTAAACCTCAAACCTAAAATCATAAATCTTAAACCCTAAACACTGAACCCTAACCCTAAACCCTAAACCCTAAATCCAAAACTCTAAATCCAATACCCTAAATCCTAACCAATAAACCGTAAACCTAATTTCTAAACTCTATGCCCTAAACCCTAAACCCTAAACCTTAAAACAAAAATCATAAACCCTAAACCATAAACCGTAAACCATAAACCTTAAACCCAAAATCATAATACCTAAACCCTAAACCCTAAACACTAAGCAATAAACCCTAAACCCTAAATCCTAAATGCTAAACCCTAAACCTAAACCCTACACCCTAAACCCTAAACCCTAAACACTAAAACCTAAACCCTAAACTCTAAACCCTAAACTATAACCTAAAATCCTAAACCCTAAACTAAACCATAAACCTAAACTTTAAACCCTAAATCCTAAACCATAAACCCTAAACTCTAAACCCTAAACCCTAATCCTAAACCTAAACCATAAGCCCTAATTACAAAACCCTAAATCCTAAACTCCAATCCCTAAACCCTAAACACTAAACTCTAAACCCTAAATTTAACCCTAAACACTAAACCCTAAACCCTAAGATAAAAACTCTAAACCCTAAGTGCTAAATACTAAACCTAAACCCTAAACCCTAACCCCTAAACCCTAAACCCTAATCCTAAACCCTAAATCTTAATCCCTATACCATAAACCCTAAACTCTGAACCTTTAGCCTAAAATCATAAACCCTAAACCTTAAGCGATAAACCCTAAACCCTAACCCAACATCATAAACCCCAAACCCTAATCCAAAAACCCTAAACCCAAAGCCATAAACTCTATACCCTAATCCCTAACCCTAAATTTGAAACCCTAAACCCTAAACCCTAATCCTAAACCTAAACCATAAACCCTAATTTATAAACCCTAAATCCTAAACTCCAATCCCTAAACCCCAAACTCTAAACTCTAAACCCTAAATTTAACCCTAAACACTAAATCCTAAACCCTAAATTTAACCCAAAACACTAGGCCCTAAACCCTAAGACAAAAACCCTAAACCCTAAGTGCTAAAGACTAAACCTAAACCCTAAACCCTAAACCCTAATCCAAAACCCTAAATCTTAATCCCTATACCGTAAACTCCAAACCCTAAACCTTTAGTCTAAAATCATAAACCCTAAACCCTAAGTGATAAACCCTAAACCCTAACCCCAAAACCTAAACACTATATCCTAAACCCTAAAAACTAAACCCTAACCCTAAACCCTAAACCCTAAATCTTAAACCCTAAACCTAAACACTTAACCCTAAACCCTATGACCTAAGCTATAAACCCTCAACCCTAAATCCTAAATGCTAAACCGTAAACCTAAACCATACGCTTGAAACCCTAGACTCTAAATCCTAAACCCTAGCCCCTAGACCTAAATCCTAAACCCTAAACACAAAATCATAAACCTGAAACCCTAAACCCTGAACCCTAACACTAAACCCTAAAACATAAACACAAAACCCTAAACCCAAAACCCTAAGACCAAAACCCTAAATCGTAACCAACAAATCGTAAACCTAATTACTAAACACTATCCCCTAAACCCTAAACCTAAAACTAAACCTTAAACCCAAAATCATAAACTCTAAACCCTAAACCATAAACCATAAACCTTAAACCCAAAATCATAATCCCTAAACCCTAAACCCTAAACCCTAAACCCTAAACCCTAAACCCTAAGCAATAAACCCTAAACCCTAAATACTAAATGCTAAATCCTAAACCTAAACCCTACACCCTAAACCCTAAACACTAAAACCTAAACCCTAAACTCTCAACCCTAAACTTTAACCTAAAATCCTAAACCCTAAACTAAACCACAAACCTAAACTGTAAACCCTAAATCCTCAACCCTAAACCCTAAACTCTAAACCCTAAACCCTAATCAAAAAACAAAACCAAAAACCCTAATTCATAAACCCTAAATCCTAAACTCCAAATCCTAAATCCTAAACACTAAACTCTAAACCTTGAATTTAACCCTAAACACTAAACCCTAAACGCCAAGACAAAAACCCTAAACCCTAAGTGCTAAACAGTAAACCTAAATCTTAATCTTTATACCGTAAAACGTAAACCCTAACCCTTTAGACTAAAATCATAAACCCTACACCCTAAGCGATAAACCCTAAACCCTAAACGCCAACCCTAAACCCTACATCTTAAACCCTAAAACCTAAAGCCTAGCCCTAACCCTAAACCCTAAATGTTAAATCCTAAACCTAAACACTAAACCCTAAACCCTAAACCCTAAACCTAAACCCTAAACCATCAATCGTGAATCCTAAATACTAAACCCTACACCCTAAATTCTAAACCCTAAACCCTAAACCTAAACCCTAAACCTCAAACCTAAGATCCTAAACCTTAAACCCTAAACACTGAACCCTAACCCAAAACCCTAAACCCTAAACCCACAACCCTACATCCAATACCCTAAATCCAATACCCTAAATCCTAACCAATAAACCGTAAACCTAAACGTGAAACCCAAAATCATAAACCCTAAACCATCAACCATAAACCATAAACCTTAAACCCAAAATTATAATCCCTAAACCCTAAACCCTAAGCAATAAACCCAACACCCTAAATCGTAAATGCTAAACCCTACACCCTAAACCCTAAACCTAAACCCTACACCTAAACCCTAAACCCTAAACGTGAAACCCAAAATCATAAACCCTAAACCATAAACCATAAACCATAAACCTTAAACCCAAAATTATAATCCCTAAACCCTAAACCCTAAACCTTAAACCCTAAGCAATAAACCCTACACCCTAAATCGTAAATGCTAAACCCTAAACCTAAACCCTAAACCCAAAACCCTACACCCTAAACTCTAAACCCTAAATTTTAACCTAAAATCCTAAACCCTAAACTAAACCATAAACCTAAACTTTAAACCCTAAAAACTAAACCCTAACCCTAGACCCTAAACCCTAAATGTTAAACCCTAAACCCTAAACCCTAAGCCCTATGACCTAAGCAATAAACCCTAAACCCTAAATCCTAAATTCTAAACCCTAAACCTAAACCATACACTCGAAACCCTAAACCCTAACCCCTAAACCTAAATCCTAAACCTTAAACCCAAACTCATCAACCTTAAACCCTAAACCCTTAACCCTAACACTAAACCCTAAGACCAATACCCTAAATCCTAACCAATAAATCGTAAACCTAAATACTAAACTCTATGCCCTAAACCCCAAACCTAAACCCTAAACCTTAAAACCAAAATCATAAACCCTAAACCCTAAACCATAAAGCATAAACCATAAACCCAAAATCATAATCCCTAAACCCTAAACCCTAAAACCTAAACCCTAAACCCTAAACCCTAAGAAATAAAACCTAAACCCTAAATCCTAAATGCAAAACACCAAACCTAAACCCTACACCCTACACCCTAAACCCTAAACCCTAAACACTAAAACCTAAAACCAACACTCTCAACCCTAAACTTTAACCTAAAATCCTAAACCATAAATTAAACCATAAACCTAAACTGTAAGCCCTAAATCCTAAACCCTAAGCCCTAAACTCTAAACCCTAAACCCTAATCCTTAAACTAAACCTAAAACCCTAATTCATAAACCCTAAATCCTAAACTCCAAACCTTAAACCCTAAACACTAAACTCAAAACCCTAAATTTAACCCTAAACACTAAACCCTAAGCCCTAAGACAAAAACCCTAAACCCTTGCGGCTAAACACTAAACCCTAACTCTAAACCCTAAAACATAAACCCAAAACCCTAAACACAAAACCCTAAGACCAATTCCCTAAATCCTAACCAATAAATCGTCAACCTAATTACTAAACTCTATGCCCTAAACCCTACACCTTAAATCCAAAATCATAAACCCTACACCCTAAACCCTAAACCTAAATCCAAAACCTCAAACCTAAATAATAAACCTTAAACCCTAAACACTGAACCCTAACCCTAAACCCTAAACCTAAATCCAAAACCTTAAACCTAAATCATAAACCTTAAACCCTAAACACTGAACCCTAACCCTAAACCCTAAACCCTAAACCCTAAACCTTAAACCCTAAATCCAATACCCTAATTCCTAACCAATAAACCATAAACCTAATTCCAAAACTCTATGCCTTAAACCCTAAACCCTAAACCTTAAACCCAAAATCATAAACCCTAAATCCTAAACCATAAACCATAAACCTTAAATGCAAAATCATAATCACTAAACCCTAAGAAATAAACCCTAAACCCTAAATCTTAAAAGCTAAACCCTAAACCTAAACCCTACACCCTACGCCCTAAACCGTAAACCCTAAACACTAAAACCTAATCCCTAAACTCTAAACCCTAAACTTTAACCTAAAATCCTAAACCCTAAACTAAACCATAAATCTAAACTTTAAACCCTAAATCCTAAACCCTAAACCCTAAACTCTAAACCCTAAAACCTAATCCTAAACCTAAACTATAAACCCTAATTCATAAACCCTAAATCCTAAACTCCAAACCCTAAACACTAAACATTAAACTCTAAACCCTAAATTTAACACTAACCACTAAACCCGAAAACCTAAGACAAAAACCCTAAACCCTAGGTGCTAAGCACTAAACCTAAACACTAAACCCTAAACCCTAAACCCTAATCCTAAACCCTAAATCTTAATCCCTATACCGTAAACCCTACACCCTAAACATTTAACTTAAAATTGTAAACCCCAAACCCTAACCCAAAAACCCTAAACCCAAAGCCATAAAGTCTAAACCCTAATCCCTAACCCTAAATTAAAAACCCTAAATCCTAAACCCTAATCCTAAACCTAAACCATAAACCCTAATTCATAAACCCTAAATCTTAAACTGCAAACCCTAAACGCTAAACCCTAAACTTTAAACCCTAAATTTAACCCTAAACACTAAACCCTAAACCCTAAGACAAAAACCCTAAACCCTAAGTGCTAAACACTAAACCTAAACCCTAAACCCTAATCCAAAACCCTAAATCTTAATCCCTATACCGTAAACTCTGAACCCTAAACCTTTAGCCTAAAATCATAAACCCAAAACCCTATGCGATAAAGCCTAAACCCTAACCCCTAAACCTAAACCCTACACCCTAAACCCTAAAACCTAAACCCTAACCCTAAACCCTAAACCCTAAATGTTAAACCCTAAATCTAAACACTAAACCATAAACCCTAAACCCTATGACCTAAGCAATAAATCCAAAACCCTAAATCCTAAATGCTAAACCCTAAACCTAAACCATACACTCGAAACCCTAAACCCTAAACCCTAAACCCTAACCCCTAAACCCTAATCCTAAACCCTAAATCTTAATCCCTATACTGTAAACCCAAAACTCTGAATCTTTAGCCTAAAATCATAAACCCTAAACCTTAAGCAATAAACCCTAAACCCTAACCCAACATCATAAACCCCAAAGCCTAACCCAAAAACCCTAAACCCAAAGCCATAAACTCTAAACCCTAATCCCTAACCCTAAATTTGAAACCCTAAACCCTAAACCCTAATCCTAAACCTAAACCATAAACCCTAATTTATAAACCCTAAATCCTAAACTCCAATCCCTAAACCCCAAACTCTAAACTCTAAACCCTAAATTTAACCCTAAACACTAAACCCAAAACCCTAAATTTAACCCTAAACACTAAACCCTAAACCCTAAGACAAAAACCCTAAACCCTAAGTGCTAAACACTAAACCCAAACCCTAAACCCTAAACCCTAATCCTAAACCCTAAATCTTAATCCCTATACCATAAACTCTAAACCCTAAACCTTTAGCCTAAAATCATAAACCCTAAACCCTAAGCGATAAACCCTAAACCCTAACCCCAAAACCTAAACACTATATCCTACACCCTAAAAACTAAACCCTAACCCTAAACCCTATACCCTAAATGTTAAACCCTCAACCCTAAATCCTAAATGCTAAACCCTAAACCTAAACCATACGCTTGAAACCCTAAACTCTAAACCCTAAACCCTAACCCCTAAACCTAAATCCTAAACCTTAAACCCAAAATCATAAACCTGAAACCCTAAACCCAGAACCCTAACCCTAAACCCTAAAACATAAACCCAAAACCCTAAACCCAAAACCCTAAGACCAAAACCCTAAATCCTAACCAACAAATCGTAAACCTAATTACTAAACACTATCCCCTAAACCCTAAACCTAAACACTAAACCTTAAACCCAAAATCATAAACTCTAAACCCTAAATTATAAACCATAAACCTTAAACCCAAAATCATAATCCCTAAACCCTAAACCCTGAACCCTGAACCCTAAACACTAAGAAATAAACCCTAAACCCTAAATCCTAATTGCTAAACCCTAAACCTAAACCCTACATCCTACACCCTAAACCCTAAACCCTAAACACTAAAACCTAAACCCTAAACTCTCAACCCTAAACATTAAACTAAAATCCTAAACCCTAAACTAAACCATAAACCTAATCTTTAAACCCTAAATCCGAAACCCTAAACTCTAAATTCTAAACCCTAAACCCTAATCATCAAACAAAACCGAAAACCCTAATTCATAAACCCTAAATCCAAAACTCCAAATCCTAAATCCTAAACATTAAACTCTAAACCCTAAATTTAACCCTAAACACTAAACCCTAAACCCTAAGACAAAAACCCTAAACCCTAAGTGCTAAATAGTAAGCCTAAACCCTAAACCCTAATCCTAAACCCTAAATCTTAATCCCTATACCGTAAACCATAAACCCTAAACCTTTAGACTAAAATCATAAACCCTAAACCCTAAGCGATAAACCCTAAACCCTAAACTGCAAACCTAAACCCTACATCCTAAACCCTAAAACCTAAACCTTAGCCCTAAACCCTAAACCCTAAATGTTAAACCCTAAAACTAAACACGAAACCCTAAACCCTAAATCTTAAACCTAAACGCTAAACCATAAATCATAAACCTTAAATACTAAACCCTACACCCTAAACCCTAAACCTTAAACCCTAAACCCTAAAACCTAAACCCTAAACCCTAAACCTTAAACCCTAAACACTGAACCCTAACCCAAAACCCTAAACCCTAAACCCACAACCCTACATCCAATACCCTAAATCCTAACCAATAAACCGTAAACCTAATTCCTAAACTCTATGCCCTAAACCCTAAACCCTAAACGTGAAACCCAAAATCATAAACCCTAAACCATCAACCATAAACCATAAACCTTAAACCCAAAATTATAATCCCTAAACCCTAAACCCTAAGCTATAAACCCTACACCCTAAATCATAAATGCTAAACCCTAAACCTAAACCCTACACCCTAAACCCTAAACCTAAACCCTATACCCAAACCCTAAACCCTAAACGTGAAACCCAAAATCATAAACCCTAAACCATAAACCATAAACCATAAACCTTAAACCCAAAATTATAATCCCTAAACCCCAAACCCTAAACCTTAAACCCTAAGCAATAAACCCTACACCCTAAATCGTAAATGCTAAACCCTAAACCTAAACCCTAAACCCTAAACCCTACACCCTAAACTCTAAACCCTAAATTTTAACCTAAAATCCTAAACCCTAAACTAAACCATAAACCTAAACTTTAAACCCTAAAAACTAAACCCTAACCCTAGACCCTAAACCCTAAATGTTAAACCCTAAACCCTAAACCCTAAGCCCTATGACCTAAGCAATAAACCCTAAACCCTAAACCCTAAGCCCTATGACCTAAGCAATAAACCCTAAACCCTAAATCCTAAATTCTAAACCTTAAACCTTAACCATACACTCGAAACCCTAAACCCTAACCCCTAAACCTAAATCCTAAACCTTAAACCCAAACTCATCAACCTTAAACCCTAAATCCTGAACCCTAACACTAAACCCTAAGACCAATACCCTAAATCCTAACCAATAAATCATAAACCTAAATACTAAACTCTATGCCCTAAACCCCAAACTTAAACCCTAAACCTTAAAACCAAAATCATAAACCCTAAACCCTAAACCATAAAGAATAAACCATAAACCCAAAATCATAATCCCTAAACCCTAAACCCTAAGCAATAAACCCTAAACCCTAAATCCTAAATGCAAAACACCAAACCAAAACCCTACACCCTACACCCTGAACCCTAAACCCTAAACACTAAAACCTAAAACCTACACTCTCAGCCCTAAACATTAACCTAAAATCCTAAACCATAAATTAAACCATAAACCTAAACTGTAAGCCCTAAATCCTAAACCCTAAGCCCTAAACTCTAAACCCTAAACCCTAATCCTTAAACTAAACCTAAAACCCTAATTCATAAACCCTAAATCCTAAACTCCAAACCTTAAACCCTAAACACTAAACTCAAAACCCTAAATTTAACCCTAAACACTAAACCCTAAACCCTAAGACAAAAACCCTAAACCCTTGCGACTAAACACTAAACCAAAACCCTAAACCCTAAATCTTAATCCCTATAACGTAAACCCTCAACCCTAAATCTTTGGCCCAAAATCATAAACCCTAAACCCTAAGCGATAAACCCTAAACCCTAAACCCTAAACCTAAACCCTACATCCTAACCACTAAAACCTAAACACTAACCCTAAACCCTAAACCCTAAATGTTAAACCCTAAACCTAAACACTAAACCCTAAACCCTAGACCCTAAACCCTAAACCTAAACCCTAAACCATAAATTGTAAACCCTAAATAATAAACCCTACACCCTAAACCCTAAACCATAAACCCTAAACCTAAATCCAAAACCTCAAACCTAGATCATAAACCTTAAACCCTAAACACTGAACCCTAACCCTAAACCCTAAACCCTAAACCCTAAACCCTAAACCCTAAACCCTAAATCCAATACCCTAATTCCTAACTAATAAACCGTAAACCTTATTCCTAAACTCTATGCCCTAAACCCTAAACCCTAAACCTTAAACCCAAAATCAAAAACCCTAAATCCTAAACCATAAACCATAAACCTTAAACGCAAAATCATAATCACTAAACCCTACACCCTACGCCCTAAACCGTAAACCCTAAACACTAAAACCTAATCCCTAAACGCTAAATGTTAAACCCTAAATCTAAACACTAAACCATAAACCCTAAACCCTATGACCTATGCAATAAATCCTAAATCCTAAATCCTAAATGCTAAACCCTAAACCTAAACCATACACTCGAAACCTTAAACCCTAAACCCTAAACCCTAACCCCTAAACCTAAATCCTAAACCTTAAACCTAAAATCATAAACCTTAAACCCTAAACTCTAAACCCTAACCCTAAACCCTAAAACATAAACCCAAAACCTTAAACACAAAACCCTAAGACCAATTCCCTAAATCCTAACCAATAAATCGTCAACCTAATTACTAAACTCTATGCCCTAAACCCTACACCTTAAATCCAAAATCATAAACCCTAAACCCTAAACTATAAACCATCAACCTTAAACCCAAAATCATAATCCCTAAACCCTAAACCCTCAACCCTAAACCCTAAGTAATAAACCCTAAACCCTAAATCCTAAAAGCTAAACCCTAAACCTAAACCCAACACCCTACACCCTAAACCCTAAACCCTAAACACAAAAACCTAAACCCTAAACTCTCAAACATAAACTTTAACCTAAGATCCTAAACGCTAAACTAAACCATAAACCTAAACTGTAAACCCTAAATCATAAACCCTAAACCCTAAACTCTAAACCCTAAACCCTAATCCTAAAACTAAACCAAAAACGCTAATTCATAAACCCTAAATGCTAAACTCCAAACCCTAAACCCTAAGCACTAAACTCTAAACCCTAAATTTAACCCTAAACCCTAAACCCTAAGACAAAAACCCTAAACCCTAAGTGCTAAACATTAAACATAAACCCTAAACCCTCAACCCTAAATCCTAATCCTAAACCCTAAATCTTAATCCGTATACCATAAACCCTAAACCCTAAACCTTTAGCCTAAAATCATAAACCCTAAACCATAAGCGATAAACCCTAAACCTAAACCCTACATCCTAAACCCTAAAACCTAAACCCTAACCCTAAACCCCATCGCTTCCTCACTTTTCAATTTTTTTCTCTCTCTAAAAGATCTCACTAAAATAACGCTCTCAAAGGACAGCCTAACAGCTAGCTTTCCAACGGCTGCAAGCCTATCGGAATGGCGTGTGAGTCGCCGGTAGACAGTTCCAGATCGCCGGACAAGCCCCAACAGGGGCGCAGGGACACGACGAACAACATTATCCAATGCACGCCCTCTAATTCGACCTGTAATCCCAGAAAATCAAGTAAGAATGAAGCGATGAACAGTGCAATTTCTGGGAAGGAATTGGAAGGAACTCAGATTAATTCCCCTGATCGCGATAAAAGGAATCAAGTGTTAATGTTTGAGGGGATCAATTTTATATCCCTGGATCTACAATATACCAAAAATTCAGAGATTTCCACCACTCCAATTGAGAGAACTGGAGTGGCGATTTCTGGGGAAACAGTCACAAAATCGCCGGAGGAGCGTCGCCAAATTCGAGTAACGTCCCAGCAATTCCATAGTGAACTGAGTACTGGGGATTACTCACCTAGTAAAGTAGCACACCTTAAAGGAAGCTCGAGTAAAAATGACGGCCAAATCATCGGCGACACGAACTCCGGCGAACAGACAACAGAGAAAAGAGAAGGGAATGGCGGGGCTGCAAAAAGAATTAATTCTACTGAGGAAGAAGCCCAACCTAACAACTTAATCATTATCTCAGCTCAAGAATTGGTCCAAAAAGAATTTCTGGCAAGCAATGTTACGATTACAAATACACAGCAAGCGAAAATGGTTGAACCCAAGTGCAGAACTGGAATCAGAATTCATGAATTGAATTCCCAAGATAGTGAGGGATTGATGCATCCACAACAAGTCCGGCAAACCAATAATGAACAATGCAATGCAGCAAAGCCAAAAGGGGAGGAAAAAGAATTACAGCAAGGCCAAAATATGCATCCACACAATGCTAACATTAATGGCGTGGAAGTAGTTGAAGTGGAGAGTTCATCTCAATTCTCATTTGGAGTTAGACCTACAGATATGAGTCATATCACTGGAGAGAACCAAGGGCCAGGTACAGAGGTTAACAATACTAATGAATGTCAATTCAATCAAATGCAGGGACGGACAGCAGCTATTAGGACATTCCAACCAACAAATCTGATCGAGGTTGACCACCAAACAGGTAAGTATATTACTCCTAATCTTATTTTCAATTTAAGTAATCAAAATGGTAGTGATCGTGGTAAACAAGGTAAAGGGAATCAGCAGATTGCCATCAAGCTAAACGCACAACAGCATGATAACCGAAATCTTGGTAATGAGAATGAAAAGAGAGTACAATCTCAACAGAGTACTAGTGGGGGAGGTACTGAGCACAACAATTACTACAAAGAATTCCCGAAGATATTGAGCAATTTTGAGAAGTACAATTCTAACGAACAGAGAAGTCAGCAACCCAAAATTCAGCATCAGGATGTTGGGATGGGCAGCATCAATGAGGGGCAAAAAAACAAACAAGAACAAAGTCAAGCACCAGCTCCATATACTATTGTGCAAACTCTAGCTGCAAGACTTAGGCAAATCCATGCAGCTCAGGCAGATCCTATTGAACTGGTAGCACCTATACACACGACCAAGCAGGGCCAGCCTGCTGTGATCTATAACATGGATGACTATATGAATAAATTGGCTGTAGATTGCAAATATACACTGATAGGAAAGTTTACTGCCACTATGCCGAAAGTGGAACTTATCAAGAAAAGCTTCATCCTGCAAACACAGCTGAATGGGGGAGTCAATATAGCTCATTACAATGCCAAACATGTGTTCATAGATCCGAAAATGAATCGATTATAATACAAAGATGGTCACAACAAAGAATGACCATTAAAGGCAAACTCTTGAGAATACAAGCTTGGACCCGTAACTTCAAACCTGAGGAGGAGACTCCTATTATTCCCATATGGTTGTTACTGCCAGGACTACCTCGGCATTGTTTCAAAAAAGAGTTCATCACTCCTCTACTAGCCTCTGTGGGTAAAGTGTTATACCTAGACACAGCCTCTATCAAAAGAACTAGAGCTAGCATGGCCAAGGTTAAAGTCCAAATCAATTTGACAAAGGCTAGGCCTAGGCATGTGTGGATTGGATTAGATGATGAGGATCTCACTATAGGAAGGTGGCAGACCATTGAATATGAGAACATTCCTCCTTACTGTGACTGCCGCAGACATCAAGGTCACATGATGGAGGAGTGCAATTTCAGAATAAGGGATGAGGACTTCAGGAAAAGAAAAGAGGGGGAAGCTGACAAGATAACTAAAAACAAAGAAAAGCAGGTACAACCAGAGAACATTAATAACCAAAATAGCACAAAAGAGCAAGAAAAGTGGCACAACAATAACAAAAATGAAGGGAACAACCAACAACAATCAGAGCAGCAAAAGGAAGAAGCATGGCAAGTGCAGAAAAGGAGAAACAACAAACAACAGGAAGACAGAATACAAAAGGTAGTATGGAGACCAATTCCATCACAGAACAGACATACAAAGGAACAGCAAACAGGTATGGGTAATAACTCCAACAAGAATGTATTTACTAACTTATACATGCAGGAAAGACAAAATGAAGGCAGGGAGGAATCCACTAACATTGAGGAAGCTCCACCACAACCAACACAAAATAACCAAAACAGAATACAAAAACAGACAGAGCAGATCAGACAGGAAGACTACAATGCTAATAGGAAGAGCACAGGTATTGACTCTATGCTCCCCATCCTTGGTGCCCCCAAATTTGTTACTAATGCTAATAATTGTACTGAGGAAGCTGTTGGAGGGATGGATGGGGGAAGTCAGGAGAACCATATTAAAATGCAGGAAGGGGTGTCCAAAGGGGGGTTTATATCTCATGTTATGCCTGAAGGAAACTTTATTGACCTTAGTCCTAACCTTAGAGCCTCTGCTACCACTACAAGTTCAATACATAAAACAAAGGGACAACAAAATCAGCACCATGAACAGCCAGAGATGCAAATACAGACAGGTAATGATAGCAACAGGCAAAGTCAACAAGTTGAGAAGAATGGTAAGGATAACCAAAATAAGGGAGCCATGGCCAAGGACTTGGGATCTAAGGCAAGCACCAGCAAGCAGGAATCCACCCCCAAAAGCAAAAATAAGCCCAGCAAAAAGAAAAGGGAGGCAACCAAAAAGAAACAGAAACTGCAACTGAAAACTGAACAGCAGAGGGAACAGAAAGGCAATGAAGAAGTTTGCAAAAAAATTATTATGGTTGATGATCAACAGGGTATGGATATCACACCTTTACAGGCCAACTATATGAATTCTACTCCCAATGCTCCTCCAGATATTGGACAAGGTAAATGTCAGCTTAATTCTATACCTATTATTGATGAATATGCTGTCAACAATTCTGAAGATGAAATGGATGGAGATACTCAATCTCTTAAAGATCCTGATGATGATGAGGAAACAAGTGATCAACTGATAAGAGCATTAAGCCCTAACTATGAAAAAAATTTGGAAGAGGAAATCCAACAAGTGACTGATATTCAAGGTTTATCTCCTAGAGGATTTCAACATAATAAATTCCACTTCAAGAAACAAGACCTCAACACTGTCACTGCTGGCAGGCCTAACACTAGATTATTTACCTCTAAATCATCCCAATGATAAGTACAATTATCTGGAATGTGAGCGGAATTAACACACAAGGTGTGTTGGAAAGAATCAAAAAACTCAGGAGACTACATCAATTATCTATCATAGCTATTATGGAACCTTTCTCAAACAAGGTCCTAGTGCAATGTTTTAAAGATCAAATTGCTATGAAGCAGGCAGTGAGTAACTGCAATGGTAATATTTGGCTGTTCTAGAACAATGATGTTCATTATGTAGTTCTGGAAGAAGATGAGCAACAGATCACATGCCAATTCAATCACATTGAACTTCAGAACCAATTCTTCATCACCTTTGTGTACGCCAAATGTAAAGACAATCTCAGAAGGCCTCTATGGAATAGAATGTTACACCAGGCTGCTGATCAGAACAAGGCCTGGTGCTCTGTTGGGGACTATAATGTTATTATATCTATTGAGGAAAAGTTGGGTGGAGTGCCTTATAACATGAGAAAAAGTATTGATTTCATATCTGTTATTGAAGCTTGTGGTCTGGTTGACTTGGGTTTTAGTGGACAGAAATTTACTTGGACCAACAAAAGAGGCATACATCACAGAATTTGGAAAAGATCGATGAGCCTTAGCCAATGATACTTGGTTAGAGAAGATGCCTCAAACTACTATAACCCATCTACCTACTGTTGGGTCAGATCACTGTCCTCTTCTGATGGAAATGTGCTTAAAAGAGGAGCATCACATCAAGTATTTCAAATTCCTAAACTGCTGGACTAATCAACCTAATTTCCTGGAAGCTGTTAAAACATGCTGGGATAGAAGTATTGAAGGGAACTGCATGTGGAAATTTCATCAGAAACTGAAGAGGTTATCTAATACTCTTAGTTCGTGGTCTAAAAGGAACCTAGGAAACATATTTGACAGAGTCAAGGAATTTGAAGAAAAGGCCAGAAAAGCTGAAGAAAACTTGATTCATGATCAAACTGGTTACCGTAATCCACTCGCATGAAATTAATGTAGAATACATCATATATTTGAAATTTGAGGACTCCATTATAATGCAATAAACTCAGTTACTATGGTTCAAAAAAGGAGATGCCAACACTAAATATTTTCATTCACTGATGAGGGGGAGAAGAAGAAGATTATTCATTCACAAACTCTTGTCAGAGGAAGGGGAATGGATACAGGGAGATGAAGCTATTGCCAAAGTTACTTGTGATTATTTCCTGAGCATGTTTATAGGGGATTCCAGGTCTATCAATGCAGGCAATCTGGAATGTGTTCAAAGGAGTGTCAATCAGGAACAGAATGTCAAGCTAACTGCTAAGCCTACTTTGGAGGAATCAAGGAAGTGGTATTCTATGAATCAAAATTCAAAGAAATTGGTCCTCGATGGGATGAATGGCCAATTTTTCCGTAAATGCCGCACATTATTAAACATGATCTTTTCAAGTCATTCAGCCTTTTCTCAGGCGTGAGATACCCAAGTATTTCTCACACTCGCATTGTCCTTCTACCTAAGGTGAACAACCCTACCAAACTAAAGGAGTTCGCACTCAATCACTTGAGCAACTTCACAACCAAGATCATTTCTAAACTTTTGAGTTCCAGACTGGACCTATTCTACTGCACTGATTTCTTCCAACCACCAAAGCTTTGTAAAAGGTAGGAGTATATCCGAGAACATCATGCCGCACAAGAAATCATCCATCAAATCAAGAAACCCAACATTGGAAGCAATGTGATTATCAAGCTTGACATGACTAAAGCCTATGATAGGGTCAATTGGTCCTACATATGCTTAGTTTTAAGGAGAATGGGATTTTATGAAGTCTTTATTGACATGGTTTGGAGGATCATGGCCAACAATTGGTACTCTATTATTATCAATGGTAGGAGACATGGTTTTTTCAAAGCCACTAGAGGACTTAAGCAAGGTGACCCTCTCTCCCCTGCCCTATTTATTTTAGGTGCAGAGGTCCTATCCAGAACTCTTAACAGACTCAACACTAATCCAGCTTACCATGGTTTCTTCATGGAAAAGAGGGGTCCACAGGTGAATCATTTAAGCTTTGCAGATGACATCATATTATTCACTTTAGGGAGGCAGAAATCTCTACAGCTTATCATGAAGACACTGAATGATTATGAGGAAACTTCAGGCCAGTTAATAAATAAGGAGAAAAGTCACTTCATCATTCACACTAGTACCTTTAATAGTACTAGGGATAGAGTCAGGAAAGTGACTGGATTCAAATAGAAGGAAGGCATTATTACTTACTTAGGCTGCCCTTTATTTGTTGGCAGGCCTAAAATTATATATTTCTCTGATCTCATCAACAAAACTATCAACAGAGTCACAGGTTGGTAGACAAATATTCTCAGTTATGGGGGCAAAGCAACTCTCATCAAACATGTGTTACAATCTATCCCTATCCATCTTTTAGCTGTTGTCACCCCCTCGCATCAAGTATCAAACAAATCCACAAAGATCATAGCCGATTTTTTCCGGGATGGAGGAATGAAAAGAAGAAGTACCACTGGTCCTCATGGAAAAGCTAAGTTATCCAATTGAGGAAGGAGGCATAGGTGTTAAAACCTTAATGATGTGCAGAGCCTTCCAATACAAACAATGGTGGACCTTAGATCAAAACAAACCCTCCGGGGGATTTTCTCGAGGGCTAAGGCATCGTTAGAGGTCTAATCCAATAAGCAAAAATTGGATACAGAATCTCGACTTGAAACAAATGCCGCATAACAGCATAAAGTTGAGGAAAATATCCAATGGAAAATCAACTCGTAGCTGCTCATTTTGGTGGGATAATTGGTTGGGCATTCGACCTCTTGCCGTAATTTCTAGCAGCAGAATAGGTTCAACAACACCAAGGTTGCCGACTTGGGTGAATGGTCGTGGATTATGAGAAACTTCTCCAGCAGCTCCTACAAATCATTGGCTAACATAATCGCAATGTAAATCTAAACCCAAAGGAAATCCTCGATCAAGCTATCCGAACTCGACCAAGAAGGGTAATTTCACATGTTCATCTGCATGGAATGCTATCCGAGACAAGAAGGAAAGATCCGAGTTCAACTCCTTTATGTGGCATAAGTGTATTCCCTTTAAATCTTCTTTTCTTTTGTGGAGAGCATTAAGATGTAAGTTACCTACTAATGAAAATCTAACTGTGTTTGGCAATGAGCCAAAGAAAATGTTTTTGTTGTTGTAACAGTCGTCGTATGGATACCATAAATCACATCTTCAACAATGGACCTTTGCTACTTATGTGTGGAAAAGTTTTGTCACGCAGGGCTGGAATCATCACAGATCACACCTCATTACATCAATCGATTTTGTAGTGGTGACGCTAAGCACAGAATGAAGCTCACAAATTATCACGCAGCCACACCAATATTCATATGTTGGAATCTTTGGAAGAACAGATGTGACCAAATATGGAGGAAAGCACCAACATGAGCAGGTCAAATATGCAATCTACAAAGAAACCTACAAACTCATGACCACATGCTTTCCTCAAGTCGATGGCCAAAGAACCCGAAGGACTGACATCAAAGGGGGAGAGATGTAGTCATGACACTAAGGTCACTCCCGCATGTGGAAAACCTCCGATCGCTGGGCAAAACTTAACACCGATGGAAGTGCACTAAACAACCTTGGAAGAATAGGAGCAGGGGAGTTCTTAGAGATCACACAGAAAAGTAATCGATGGCATTTGCAACTCCAAAGAGAGAAGGAACCAATAACTAAGCCGAGGTAGAAGTCGCTATCTTTGGCATAACTGTGTCCCCGAAATAGGTTACAGAAATATTTTTTTGGAGGTAGATTCACCGCTATTGGTAGAATGGATTACGAAAAGCACACAACCCCCCTGGAACATTAACACACAAGTAAATAAACTTCACATGCTCATCAGACAAACACAACAGTTCAAATGCAAACACACCTACAGAGAGGCAAACTGTGTAGCTGATGCGTTATCGAAACATAGTCATAGAATCTCTACTCCTCAAGTATACTTCAACAGCCAACAAATACCAAAGGAAGCATGGGCATATTACCAACTAGACAAACAGGAAGTAATCAGTTTCAGGAGAAAGAAGATCAAGAAGATTAAAGAACCACCTTGAAGAGTTTATCAGCATGTTCAACTCAACTATTAGTTGTTTATAGTTTTGTGGGATAGGAGTAGTAGTTAACTTAAACTGTAAAGGGAGAGTCTCCCTAATTTATGTTTCCTAGATTCTTTGTATCGAGAGGAGTCCTCTCGGATAGGTACATAGTATCTAGGTTTCTTCTTGTAGTATGGGGATGAGTTAACTCTCCTTAGTAGGAAAGTAAACTTATAAACCAACATAGGATCGGAGGTTAGGTTTATGTCCCCCTCCTTGTACTTGTTTTATTTTATCTATGCTAAGGCCTGGGGGTGTTGCTAAGCCCCTGACCCCCCCAAGGGTCGTTCAAATAATAAAAAAAAAAAACCTAAACCCTAAACCCTAAATGTTAAACCCTAAACCCTAAACCATAAATTGTAAACCCTAAATACTAAACCTTACACTCTAAACCCTAAACCCTAAATCTTAAACCCAAAATCCTAAACCCTAAACCCTAAACCTAATATCCTAAATCCTAACCAATAAACCGTAAACCTGATTACTAAACTATCTTCCCTAAACCCCATCCCGAAAGCCTAAACCTTAAACCCAAAAACACTTAACACTAAACCATAAACGTTAAACCCAAAATAATTATCCCTAAACCCTAAACCCTAATCCATAAACAATAAACCCTAAACCCTAAATGCTAAATGCTAAACCCTTAACATAAACCCTACACCCTAAACCCTAAAACTAAACCCTAAACACTAAAACCTAAACCCTAAACCCTAAACTATAAACCCTAAACTTTAACCTAAAATCCTAAACCCTAAACTAAACCCTAAACCTAAATCCTAAAAACTAAACCCTAAACTCTAAACTCTAAACCTTAAACCCTAAACCATAAATCATAAACCCTAAACACTAAATGCTAAACCCTAAACCTAAACTCTACACCCTAAACCATATACCTTAGACCCTAAACCCTAAATCTAAATTCAAAAATGTAAAACCCACTATATAAGCTATAAACTCTAAACCTTAAAGCTTAAACCGTAAATTGAAAACTGTAAACCCTAAACCCTAAACCCTAAACCATAAACCTTAAACCCAAAATCATAATCCATAAACCCTAAACACTAATCCCTAAGCAATAAACCTTAAACCCTAAATCCTAAATGCTAAACCCTAAACCTAAACCCTACACCCTACACCCAAGACCCTAAACCCTAAATCCTAAACCCTAACCCCTAAACCTAAATCCAAAACCTTAAACCCAAAATCATCAACCTTAAACCCTAAACCCTGAACCCTAACCCTAAACCCTAAAACATAAACCCAAAACCCTAAACCCAAAGCCCTAAGACCAATACCCTAAATCCTAACCAATAAACCGTAAACCTAATTCCTAAACTCTATTCCTTAAACCCTATACCTTAAATCCAACATCACAAACCCTAAACCCTAAACCATAAACTATAAACCTTAAACCCAAAATCATTATCCCTAAACCCTAAGTAATAAACCCTAAACCCTAAATCCTAAATGCTAAACCCTAAACCTAAACCCTACACCCTAAACCATAAATCGTAAACCCTAAATACTAAATCCTACACCCTAAACCCTAAACCTAAATCCTAAACCTCAAACCTAAAATCATAAACCTTAAACCCTAAACACTGAACCCTAACCGTAAACCCTAAACCCTAAACCCTAAACCCTAAACCCAAAACCATAAATCCAATACCCTAAATCCTAACAAATAAACCGTAAACCTAATTCCTAAACTCTATGCCCTAAACCTTAAACCCAAAATTATAAACCATAAACCATAAACCTTAAACCCGAAATCATAATCCCTAAACCCCAAACCCTAAGCAATAAACCCTAAACCCAAAATCCTAAATGCTAAACCCTAAACCTAAACCCTACACCATAAACCCTAAACAGTAAAACCTAAACCCTAAACTTTAACCTAAAATCCTAAACCCTAAACTAAACCATAAATTCTAAACCCTTAACCCTAAACTCTAAACCCTAAACCCTAATCCTAAACCTAAACTAAAAACCCTAATTCATAAACCCTAAATCCTAAACTCCAAACCCTAAACCCTAAACACTCAACTCTAAACCCTAAGTGTAACCCTAAACACTAAACCCTAAACCCTAAGACAAAAACTCTAAACCGCAAGTGCTAAACACTAAACCTAAACCCAAAACCCTCAACGCTCAACCCTAATCCTAAACACTAAATCTTAATCCCTATGCCGTAAACCCTAAACCTTTAGCCTAAAATCATACACCCTAAAACCTAAGCCCTAAACCTAAACCCCACATCCTAAACACTAAAACCTAAAACCTAACCCTAAACCCTAAACCCTAAACCCTAAATGTTAAACCCTAAACATAAACACTAAACCCTAAACCTTCAACCCAAAACCTAAACCCTAAACCATAACTCGTAAACCCTAAATACTAAACCCTACACCCTAAACCCTAAACCCAAAACCCTAAACCTCAAACCTAAAATCACAAACCTTAAACCCTAAACACTGAACCCTAACTGCAAACCCTAAACCCTAAACCCAAAATCCTAAATCCAATACCCTAAATCCTAACCAATAAACCGTAAACCTAATTCCTAAACTCTATGCCCTAAACCCTAATATCTAAACCTTAAACCCAAAATCATAAACCATAAACCAAAAACCTTAAACCCAAAATCATAATCCCTAAACCCTAAACCCTAAACCCAAAATCCTAAACCCTAAGCAATAAACCCTAAATCCTAAATCCTAAATGCTAAACGCTAAACCTAAACCCTACTCCATAAACCCTAAACACTAAAACCTAAACCCTAAACTTTAACCTAAAATCCTAAACCCTAAACTAAACCATAAATCTAAACTTTAAACCCTAAATCCTAAACCCTAAACCATAAACTGTAAACCCTAAACCCTAATACTAAACCTAAACTATAAACCCTAATTCATAAACCCTAAATCCTAAACTCCAAACCCTAAACCCTAAACATTAAACTCTAAACCCTAAATTTAACCCTAACCACTAAAACCTAAAACCTAAGACAAAAACCCTAAATCCTAATTGCTAAACATTAAACCTAAACTCTAAAGCCTAAACCCTAATCCTAAACCCTAAATCTTAATCCCTATACCGTAAACCGTAAACCCTAAACCTTTACCTTAAAATCATAAACCCCAAACCCTAAACCCAGAAACCCTAAACCCAAAGCCATAAATTCTAAACCCTAATCCCTAACCCTAAATTTGAAACCCTAAACCCTAAACCCTAATCCTAAACATAAACCATAAACCCTAATCCTAAACATAAACCATAAACCCTAAATCCTAAACTGCAAACCCTAAACCCTAAACACTAAACTTTAAAACCTAAATTTAACCCTAAATACTAAACCTAAACTCTAAACCCTAAACCCTAATCCTAAACCCTAAATCTTAATCCCTATACAGTCAACTCTAAATCCTAAACCTTCAGCCTAAAATCATAAACCCAAAACCCTAAGCGATAAAGCCTAAACCCTAACCCCTAAACCTAAACCCTACACCATCAACCCTAAACAGTAAAACCTAAAACTTAAACTTTAACATAAAATCCTAAACTCTAAACTAAACCTTAAATCCTAAACCCTAAACCCTAAACTCTATACCCTAAACCCTAATCCTAAACCTAAACCATAAACCCTAAATCCTAAACTCCAAACCCTAAACCCTAAACACTCAACTCTAAACCCTAAGTTTAACCCTAAACACTAAACCCTAAACCCTAAGACAAAAACTCTAAACCCTAAGTGCTAAACACTAAAGCCTAAATCCTAAACCCTAAACCCTAAACCCTAAAACATAAACCATAAACCTAAACCCCACATCCTAAATAATAAAACCTAAAACCTAACCCTAAACCTTAAACCCTAAACCCTAAATGCTAAACCCTAAACATAAACCCTAAACCCTCAAACCTCAAACCTAAACTCTAAACCTAAACCCTAAACCATAACTCGTAAACCCTAAATACTAAACCCTACACCCTAAACCCTAAAACCTAAACCCTAAACAAAAATCCTAAACCTCAAACCTAAAATCACAAACCTTAAACCCTAAACACTGAACCCTAACTGTAAACCCTGAACCCAAAACCCTAAACCCTAAACCCAAAATCCTAAATCCAATACCCTAAATCCTAACCAATAAACCGTAAACCTAATTCCTAAACTCTATGCCCTAAACCCTAAACCCTCAACCTTAAACCCAAAATCATAAACCATAAACCATAAACCTTCAACACAAAATCATAATCCCTAAGCCCTAAACCCTAAGCAATAAACCCAAAATCCTAAATCCTAAATGCTAAACCCTACTCCATCAACCCTAAACACTAAAACCTAAACCCTAAACTTTAACCTAAAATCCTAAACACTAAACTAAACCATAAACCTAAACTTTAAACCCTAAATCCTAAACCCTAAACCCTAAACTCTAAACCCTAAACCCTAATCCTAAACCTAAACCATAAACTCTCATTCATAAACCCTCAATCCTAAACTCCAAACCTTAAATCCTAAACACTCAACTCTAAACCCTAAGTTTAACCCTAAACACTAAACCCTAAACACTAAGACAAAAACCCTAAACCCTAAGTGCTAAACATTAAACCTAAACCCAAAACCCTAAACTCTCAACCCTAATCATAAACACTAAATCTTAATTCCTATACCGTAAACCCTAAACCCTAAACCTTTAGCCCAAAATCATAAACCCTAAACCCTAAGCGATAAACCCTAAACCCTAAATCGTCAACCTAAACCCTACATCCGAAACAGTAAAACCTAAACCCTAATCCTACACCCTAAACCCTAAATGTTAAACGCTAAACCTAAACACTAAACCCTAAACCCTAAACCCTAAACCTAAACCCTAAATCATAAATTGTAAACCCTAAATACTAAACCCTACACCCTAAACCCTAAACCCTAAAACCTAAACCTAAATCCTAAACCTCAATCCTAAGATCATAAACCTTAAACCCTAAACACTGAACCCTAACCATAAACCTTAAACCCCAAACCCTAAACCTTAAACCCAAAACCCTAAATCCAATACGCTAAATGCTAACCAATAAACCGTATACCTAATTCCTAAACTCTATGCCCTAAACCCTAAACCCTAAACCTTAAACCCAAAATCATAAACCCTAAACCCTCAACCATAAACCATAAACCTTAAACCCAAAATCATAAACCTTAAACCCTAAACCCTAAGCAATAAACCCTAAACCCTAAATCCTAAACTACAAACCCTAAACCCTAAACACTAAACTCTAAACCCTATATTTAACCCTAAACACTAAACCCTAAACCCTAAGAGCTAAACACTAAACCTAAACCCTAAACCCTAAATCCTAAACCCTAATTCTAAACCCTAAATCTTAATCCCTATACCGTAAACCCTAAACCCTAAACCTTTAGCCTAAAATCATAAATCCCAAACCCTAACCCAAAAACCCTAAACCCAATGCCATACATTCTAAACCCTAATCCCTAACCCTAAATTTGAAACCCTAAACCCTAAACCCTAATCCTAAACCTAAACCATAAACCCTAATTCATAAACCCTAAATCCTAAACTCCAAACCCTAAACCGTAAACACTAAACTCTAAACCCTAAATTTAACCGAAAACACTAAACCCTAAACCCTAAACCCTAAGACATAAACCCTAAAACCTAAGTACTAAACACTAAACCCTAAACCCTAACCCTAAACCCTAAATCTTAATCCCAATACAGTAAACTCTAAACCCTAAACCTTTAGCCTAAAATCATAAACCCTAAACCCTAAATCTAAACCCTACAACCTAAACCCTAAACCCTAAGCAATAAACCCTAAACCCCAAATGCTAAATGCTAAACCCTAAACCTAAACCCTACACCCTAAACCCTAACCCTACATCCTCAACCCTAAACCTTAAACTCTAAACCCTAAACTTTAACCTAAAATCCTAAACCCCAAACTAAACCATAAACCTAAACTTTAAACCCTCAATACTAAACCCTCAACCCTAAAGTCTAAATCCTAAACCCTAAACGCTAAAATGTAAACCCTAAGCCCTAATCCTAAACCAAAACCATAAACCCTAATTCATAAACCCTAAATCCTAACTCCAAACCCTAAACCCAAAACACTAAACTCTAAACCCTAAGTTTAACCCTAAAATCATAAACCCTAAACCCTAAGTGCTAAACACTAAACCTAAAACCTAAACCCTAAACCCTAAACCCTAAACCCTAAACCCTAATCCTAAACACTAAATCTTAATCCCTATACCGTAAACCCTAAACCTTTAGCCTAAACTCATAAGCCCATAACCCTAAGCGATAAACCCTAAACCCTAAACCTAAACCCTACATCCTAAACCCTAAAACCTAAACACTAACCCTAAACCCTAAATGTTAAACCCTAAACCTAAACACTAAACCCTAAACCCTAAACCCTAAACCTAAACCCTAAACCATAAATTGTAAACCCTAAATACTAAATCCTACACCCTAAATCCTAAACCTTAAACCCTGAAAGCTAAACCCTAAACCTAAATCCTAAACCTCAAACCTAAAATCATAAACCTTATACCCTAAACACTGAATCCTAATCCTAAACCCTAAACCCTAAACCCTAAACTGCAAACCCAAAACTCTAAATCCAATACCCTAAATGCTAACCAATAAACCGTAAACCTAATTCCTAAACTCTATGCCCTAAACCCTAAACCATGAACCCTAAACCCTAAAACTTAAACCCAAAATCATAAACCCTAAACCATAAATCATAAACCATAAACCCTAAACCCAAAATCATAAAACCTAAACCTTAAACCCTAAACCCTAAACCCTAAGTAATAAACCCTAAACCCTAAATCATACACCCTAAACCCTAAACCTAAACCCTAAACACTAAAACCTAAACCTTAAACTTTAACCTAAAATCCTAAACCCTAAACTAAAACCATAAACCTAAACTTTAAACCCTAAATCCTAAACACTAAACCCTAAACTCTAAACCCTAATCCTAAACCTAAACCATAAACCCTAATTCCTAAACCCTAGATCCTAAACTCCAAAGCCTAAATCCTAAACAATAAACTCTAAACCCTAAATTTAACCCTAAACACTAAACCCTAAACCCTAAGACAAAAACCCTAAACCCTAAGTGCCAAACACTAAACCTAAACCCTAAATCCTAAACCCTAAACCCTAATCCTAAACCCTAAATGTTAATCCTTATACTGTTGACCCTAAACCTTTAGCCTAAAATCATAAACCCCAAACCCTAACCCAGAAAACTTAAACCCAAAGACATAAACTCTAAACCCTAATCCCTAACCCTAAATTTGAAACCCTAAACCCTAAACCCTAATCCTAAACATAAACCATAAACCCTAATTCATAAACCCTAAATCCTAAACTGCAAACCCTAAACCCTAAACACTAAACTTTAAAACCTAAATTCAACCCTAAACACTAAACCCTAAACCCTAAGACAAAAACCATAAACCCTAAGTGCTAAACACTAAACCTAAACCCTAAACCCTAATCCTAAACCCTTAATCTTAATCCCTATATCGTAAACTCTAAACCCTTAACCCTAAGTGCTAAATACTAAACCTAAAACCTAAACCCTAAACCCTAAACCATAAACCCTAATCCTAAACACTCAATCTTAATCCCTATACCGTAAACCCTAAACCTTTAGCCTAAAATCATAAACCCTAAACCTTAAGCGATAAACCCTAAACCTTAAATCTAAACCCTACATCCTAAACCCTAAAACCTAAACCCTAACCATAAACCCTAAACCCTAAATGTTAAACCCTTAACCTAAACACTAAATTCTAAACCCTAAACCCTAAACCCTAAACCCTGAACCTAAACCCTAAACCATAAATCATGAACCCTAAATACACATTACACCCTAAATCCTAAACCCTAAACCCTAAAACCTAAACCCTAAAGCTAAATCCTAAACCTCAAACCTAAAATCATAAACCCTGAACCCTAAACCCTACACCCTAAACCGCAAACCCAAAACTCTAAATCCAATAACCTAAATGCTAACCAATAAACCGTAAACCTAATTCCAAAACTCTATGCCCTAAATCCTAAATCCTAAACCCCAAACCCTAAACCTTAAACCCAAAATCATAAACTCTAAACCACAAACCATAAACCATAAACCCTAAACCCAAAATCATAAACCCTAAACCTTAAACCCTAAACCCTAAACCCTAAGCAATAAACCCCAAACCCTAAATCCTACACCCTAAACCCTAAACACTAAAACCTAAACCCTAAACTTTAACCTAAAATCCTAAACACTAAACTAAACCATAAACCTAAACTTTAAACCCTAAATCCTAAACCCTAAACCCTAAACTCTAAACCCTAATCCTAAACCTAAACCATAAACCCTAAATCCTAAACTCCAAACCCTAAACCCTAAACAGTAAACTCTAAACCCTAAATTTAACCCTAAACACTAAACCCTAAACCCTAAACTCTAAACCCTAATCCTAAACCTAAACCATAAACCCTAAATCCTAAACTCCAAACCCTAAACCCTAAACAGTAAACTCTAAACCCTAAATTTAACCCTAAATCCTAAGACAAAAACCCTAAACCCTAAGTGCCAAACACTAAACCTAAACCCTAAACCGTAAACCCTAAACCCTAAACCCTAATCCTAAACCCTAAATCTTAATCCTTATACCGTAAACCCTAAACCTTTAGCCTAAAATCATAAACCCTAAACCCTAACCCAGAAAACCTAAACCCAAATACATAAACTCTAAACCCTAATCCCTAACCCTAAATTTGAAACCCTAAACCCTAAGCCGTAATCCTAAACCTAAACCATAAATCCTAATTCATAAACCCTATATCCTAAACTCCAAACCCTAAACCCTAAACACTAACCTTTAAACCCTAAATTTAACCCTAAACAGTAAACCCTAAACCCTAAGTGCTAAACACTAAACCTAAACCCTAAACCCTAATTCGAAACCCTAAATCTTAATCCCTATACCGTAAATCCTAAACCCTAAACCTTCAGCCTAAAATCATAAACCCCAAACCCTAACCCAAAAACCCTAAACCCAAAGCCATAAACTCTAAACCCTAATCCCTAACCCTAAATTTTAAACCCTAAACCCTAATCATAAACCTAAACCATAAACCCTAAATCCTAAACTCCAAACCCTAAACCCTAAACACTAAACTCTAAACCCTAAATTTAACCCTAAACACTAAACTCAAAACCTTAAGTGCTAAACACTAAACCTAAACCCTAAACCCTAAACCCTAAACCCTAATTCTAAACCCAAAATCTTAATCCCTATACCGTAAACCCTAAACCCTAAACCTTTAGCCTAAAATCATAAACCCCAAAGCCTAACCTAGAAACCCTAAACCCAATGCCATAAACTCTAAACCCTAATCCCTAACCCTAAATTTGAAACCCTAAACCCTAAACCCTAATCCTAAACCTAAACCATAAACCCTAATTCATAAACCCTAAATCCTAAACTCCAAACCCTAAACCCTAAACACTAAACTCCAAACCCTAAATTTAACCCTAAACCCTAAGAAAAAAACCCTAAACCGTAAGTGCTAAACAATAAACCTAAACCCTAAACCCTAAATCTTAATCCCTATACCGTAAACTCTAAACCCTAAACCCTAACCCCTAAACCTAAACCCTAAAAACTAAACCCTAACCCTAAACCCTAAACCCTATATGTTAAACCCTAAACCTTGTAACCTAAGCAATAAACCCTAAACCCTAAATCCTAAATGCTAAACCCAAAACCTAAACCATACACTCGAAACCCTAAACCCTAACCCCTAAACCTAAATCCTAAACCTAAAACCCAAAATCATCAACCTTAAACCCTAAACCCTGAACCCTAACCCTAAACCCAAAACCCTAAGACCAATACCTTAAATCCTAACCAATAAATCGTAAACCTAATTACTAAACACTATGCCCTAAACCCTAAACCTAAACCCTAAACCTTAAACCCAAAATCATAAACCCTAAACCTAAACCATAAACCATAAACCATAAACCCAAAATCATAATCCCTAAACCCTAAACCCTAAAACCTAAAACCTAAACTCTCAACCTTAAACTTTAACCTAAAATCCTAAACCCTAAACTAAACCATAAACCTAAAATGTAAACCCTAAATCCTAAACCCTAAACCCTAAACCCTAATCCTATAACTAAACCAAACACCCTAACTCAAAATCCCTAAATCCTAAACTCCAAACCCTAAACGCTAAACACTAAACTCTAAACCCTAAATTTAACCCTAAACACTAAACCCTAAACCCTAAGACAAAACCCCTAAACCCTAAGTGCTAAACAGTAAGCCTAAACCCTAAAGCCCAATCCAAAACCATAAATCTTAATCCCTATACCCTAAACCCTAAGCGATAAACCCTAAACCCTAAACCCTAAACCTAAACCCTACATCCTAAACCCTAAAACCTAAACCCTAACCTTAAACCCTAAACCCTAAATGCTAAACCCTAAACCCTAACACTAAACCCTAAACCCTAAACCCTAAACCTTAAACCTAAACCCTAAACCATTAATCGTAAACCCTAAATACTAAACCCTACACCAAAAACCCTAAACCCTAAACCTAAATCCTAAACCTAAAACCTAAATCATAAACCTTAAACCCTAAACATTGAACCATAAAACCCAAACCCTAAACCCTAAATCCTAAACCCTAAACCCTAAACCCTTAACCCTAAACCCTAAACCCTAAACCTAAATCCTAAACCTAAAACCTAAATCATAAACCTTAAACCCTAAACATTAAACCATAAAACCTAAACCTTAAACCCTAAACCCTAAACCGTAAAGCCAAAACCCTAAATTCAATACCTTAAATCCTAACCAATAAAATGTAAACCTAATTCCTAAACTCCAAACCCTAAATCCTAAACCCTAAACCCTAAACCTTAAAGCCAAAATCATAAATCATAAACCTTAAACCCTACACCCTAAACCCTAAGCGATAAACCCTAAACCCCAAACCCTAAACCTAAACCCTACATCCTAAACCCTAAAACCTAAACCCTAACCCTAAACCCTAAACCTAAACACTAAACCCTAAACCCTAAACCCTAAACCCTAAACCCTAAACTTTAACCTAAAATCCTAAACCCTAAACTAAACCATAAACCTAAACTTTAAACACTAAATCCTAAACCCTAAACCCTGAAGTCTAAATCCTAAACCCTAAATCTCAAACTCTAAATCCTAAACCCTAATTCATAAACCCTAAATCCTAAACTCCAAACCCTAAACCCTAAACACTAAACTCTAAACCCTAAGTTTAACCCTAAAATCATAAATCCTAATCCCTAAGTGCTAAACACTAAACCTAAACCCTAAACCCAAAACCCTAAATGTTAATCCCTATACCGTAAACCCTAAACCTTTAGCCTAAAATCAAAAACCCTAAACCCTAAGCGATAAACCCTAAAGCCTAAACCTTAAACCTAAACCCTACATCCTAAACCCTAAAACAAACCTTAACTGTAAACCCTAAACCCTAAATGTTAAACCCTAAACCCTAAACCCTAAACCCTAAACCTAAACCCTAAACCATAAATTGTAAACCCTAAATACTAAGCACTACACCCTAACCCTGAACCCTAAACCCTAAACCCAAAACTCTAAATCTAATGCCCTAAATCCTAACCAATAATTCGTAAACCTAATTCCTAAACTCTATGCCCTAAACACTAAACCCTAAACCTTAAACCCAAAAAAATCAACCCTAAACCATAAACCATAAACCATAAACCTTAAACCCAAAATCATAATCCCTAAACCCTAAACCCTAAGCAATAAACCCTAAACCTAAACCCTACACCCTAAACCCTAAACACTAAAACCCAAACCCTAAACTTTTACCTAAAATCCTAAACCCTAAACTAAACCATAAACCTAAACTTTAAACCATAAATCCTAAACCCTAAACTCTAAACCCTAAACACTAAAACCTAAACCCTAAACTTTTACCTAAAATCCTAAACCCTAAACTAAACCATAAACCTAAACTTTAAACCCTAAATCCTAAACCCAAAACCCAAAACTCTAAACCCTAATCCTAAACCTAAACCATAAACCCTAATTCATAAACACTAAATCCTAAACTCCAAACCCTAAACCCTAAACACTAAACTCTAAACCCTAAATTTAACCCCAAACACTAAACCCTAAACCCTAAATTTAACCCTAAACACTAAACCCTACACTCTAAATATTAATCCCTATACCCTAAACCCTAAACCTAAACCCTACATCCTAAACCCTAAAACCTAAACCCTAACCCTAAACCCTAAACCCTAAATGTTAAACCCTAAACCTAAACACTAAACCCTAAACCCTAAACCGTAAACCCAAAACCCAAAACTCTAAACCCTAAACTTTAACCTAAAATCCTAAACCCTATACTAAACCATAAACCTAAACTTTAAACACTAAATCCTAAACCCTAAACCCTAAAGTCTAAATCCTAAACCCTAAATCTCAAACTCTAAATCCTAAACCCTAATTCATAAACCCTAAATCCTAAACTCCAAACCCTAAACCCTAAACACTAAACTCTAAACCCTAAGTTTAACCCTAAAATCATAAACCCTAATCCCTAAGTGCTAAACACTAAACCTAAACCCTAAACCTTTAGCCTAAAATCAAAAACCCTAAACCCTAAGCAATAAACCCTAAACCTAAACCCTACACCCTAAACCCTAAACACTAAAACCTAAACCCTAAACTAAACCATAAACCTAAACTTTAAATCGTAAATCCTAAACCCTAAACCCTAAACACTAAAACCTAAACCCTAAACTTTCACCTAAAATCCTAAACCCTAAACTAAACCATAAACCTAAACTTTAAACCCTAAATCCTAAACCCTAAACCCAAAACTCTAAACCCTAATCCTAAACCTATACCATAAACCCTAATTCATAAACCCTAAATCCTAAACTCCAAACCCTAAACCCTAAACACTAAACTCTAAACCCTAAATTTAACCCCAAACACTAAACCCTAAACCCTAAATTTAACCCTAAACACTAAACCCTACACACTAAATATTAATCCCTATACCGTAAACCCTAAACCTTTAGCCTAAAATCATAAACCCTAAACCCAAAGAGATAAACCCTAAACCCTAAACACTAACCTAAACACTAAACCTAAACCCTACATCCCAAACCCTAACACCTAAACCCTAACCTTAAACCCTAAACCCTAAATGTTAAACCCTAAACCTAAATAGTAAACGCTAAACCCTAAACCCTATACCATAAACATAAACCCTAAACCATAAATCGTAAACCCTAAATACCAAACCCTAAAACCTAAATACTAAACCCTAAACAATAAACCCTAAACCCTAAACCTAAATCCTACACCTCAAACCTAAAATCATAAACCTTAAACCCTAAACACTGAACCCTAACCCTAAACCCTAAACCCTAAACCCTAAATCCTAAACCCTAAACCCAAAACCCAAAACCCTAAACCCTAGACCCAAAACCCAAAACTCTAAATCCAATACCCTAAATCGTAACCAATAAACCGTAAACCTAATTCCTAAACTCTATACCCTAAACCCTAAACCCTAAACCTTAAACCCAAAATCATAAACCCTAAACCCTAAACCCTAAACCTTAAACCCAAAATCATAATCCCTAAACCCTAAATCCTAAATGCTAAGCCCTAAGCCTAAACCCTATACCCTACACCCTAAACCCTAAACCCTAAACCCTAAACCATAAACCCTAAACCCTACATCCTAAACCCTAACACCTAAACCCTAACCTTAAACCCTAAACCCTAAATAGTAAATGCTAAACCCTAAACCCTAAACCATAAACCTAAACGCTAAACAATAAATCGTAAACCCTAAATACCAAACCCTACACTTTAAATACTAAACCCTAAACACTAAACCCTAAACCCTAAACCTAAATCCTACACCTCAAACCTAAAATCATAAACCGTAAACCCTAAACACTGAACCCTAACCCTAAACCCTAAACCCTAAACCTTAAACACTAAACCCTAAACCCTAAACCCAAAACTCTAAATCCAATACCCTAAATCGTAACCAATAAATCATAAACCTAATTACTAAACTATATGCCCTAAACCCAAAACCTAAGCCCTAAACCTTAAACCCAAAATCATAAACCCTAAACCCTAAACCATAAACCCTAAACCATAAACCATAAACCATAAACCCAAAATCATAATCCCTAAACCCTAAACCCTAAACCCTAAGCAATCAACACAAAACCCTAAATCCTCAATGCTAAATCCTAAACCTAGACCCTACACCTTAAACCCTAAACACTAAAACCTAAACCCTAAACTCTAAACCCTAAACTATAACCTAAAATCCTAAACCCTAAACTAAACCATAAACCTAAACCCTACACCCTAAACCCTAAACCCTAAACCCTAAACTCTAAATCCTAAACCCTAATCCTAAAACTAAACCAAAAACCCAAATTCATAAGCCCTAAATCCTAAACTCCAAACCCTATACCTTGAACACTAAACTCTAAACCCTAAATTTAACCCTAAATACTAAACCCTAAAACCTAAGACAAAAACCCTAAACCCTAAGGGCTAAATAGTAATCCTAAACCCTAAATCGTAATCCTAAACCCTAAATCCTAATCCCTATACCGTAAACCCTAAACCCTAAACCTTTAGCTTAAAATCATAAACCCTAAACCCTAAGTGATAAACCCTAAACCCTAAACCCTAAACCAAAATCCTACATCCTAAGCCCTAAAACCTAAACCCTAACCCTAAACCCTAAACCCTAAATGTTAAACCCTAAACCTAAACACTAAACCCTAAACCCTAAACCATAAACCGTAAACCTAATTCGTAAACTCTATGCCCTAAACCCTAAACCCTAAACCTTAAACCCAAAATCATAAACCCTAAACCATAAACCATAAACCAAAAACCTTAAATCCAAAATCATAATCCCTAAACCCTAAACACTAAACCCTAAACCCTAAGCAATAAACCCTAAACCCTAAATCCTCAATGCTAAATCCTAAACCTAAACCCTACACCCTAAACCCTAAACCCTACACACTAAAACCTAAACCCTAAACTCTAAACCCTAAACTATAACCTAAAATCCTAAACCCTAAAATAAACCATAAAACTAAACCCCACACCCTAAGCCCTAAACCCTAAACTCTAAACCCTAAACCCGAATCCTAAAACTAAACCATAAACCCTAATTCATAAAACCTAAATCCTAAACTCCAAACCCTAAACCCTAAACACTAAACTCTAAACCCTAAATTTAACCCTAAACACTAAACCCTAAACACTAAACTCTAAACCCTAAATTTAACCCTAAACACTAAACCCTAAACCCTAAGACAAAAACCGTAAACCCTAAGTGCTAAATAGTAAGCCTAAACCCTAAACCGTAATCCTAAACCCTAAATCTTAATCCCTATACCGTAAACCCTAAACCCTAAACCTTTAGCTTAAATTCATAAACCCTAAACCCTAAGCGATAAACCCTAAACCCTAAACCTAAACCCTACATCCTAAACCCTAAAACCTAAACCCTAACCCTAAACCCTAAACCCTAAATGTTAAACCTTAAACCTAAACCTTAAACCCTAAACCCTAAACCCTAAACCTAAACCCTAAACCATAAATCGTAAACCCTAAATACTAAACCCTACACCCTAAACCCTAAACCCTAAACCCTAAACCTAAATCCTAAACCTCAAACCTAAATCATAAACCTTAAACCCTAAATACTGAACCCTAAACCCTAAACTCTAAACCCAAAACCCTAAATCCAATACCCTAAATCCTAACCAATAAACCGTAAACCTAGTTCCTAAACTCTAATCCCTAAACCCTAAACCCCAAACCCTAAAACCTAAGCAATAAACCCTAATCCCTAAACCCTAAACCCTAAACCCAAAACCCTAAGCAATAAACCCTAAACCCTAAAACTAAATCCTACACCCTAAACCCTAAAGCTTAAGCCCTAAATCATAAACCCTAAACTCTAAATCCTAAACTTTTACCTAAAATCCTAAACCCTAAACTAAACCATAAACCTAAACTTTAAACCGTAAATCCTAAGTCCTAAACCCTAAACTCTAAACCCTAAACACTAAAACCTAAACCCTAAACTTTTACCTAAAATCTTAAACCCTAAACTAAACCATAAGCCTAAACTTTAAACCGTAAATCCTAAACCCTAAACCCTAAACTCTAAACCCTAATCCTAAAGCTAAACCATAAACCCTAATTCATAAACCTTAAATCCAAAACTCAAAACCCTAAACCCTAAACACTAAACTCTAAACCCTAAATTTAACCCTAAGCACTAAACCCTAAACCCTACTCCTAAACCCTAAATATTAATCCCTATACCGTAAACCCTAAACCTTTAGCCTAAAATCATAAACCCTAAACCCAAAGCGATAAACCCTAAACCCTAAACACTAACCTAAACACTAAACCTAAACCCTACATCCCACACCCTAACACCTAAACCCTAACCTTAAACCCTAAACCCTAAATGTTAAACCCTAAACCTAAATAGTAAATGCTAAACCCTAAACCCTAAACCATAAACATAAACCCTAAACCATAAATCGCAAACCCTAAATACCAAACCCTACACCCCAAATACTAAACCCTAAACACTAAACCCTAAACCCTAAACCTAAATACTACACCTCAAAACCTAAAATCATAAACCTTAAACGTTAAACACTGAACCCTAACCCTAAACCGTAAACCCTAAACACTAAACCCTAAACCCTAAACACAAAACTCTAAATCCAATACCCTAAATCGTAACCAATAAACCGTAAACCTAATTCCTAAACTCTATGCCCTAAACCCTAAACCCTAAACCTTAAACCCAAAATCATAAACCCTAAACCCTAAACCCTAAACCTTAAACCCAAAATCATACTCCCTAAACCCTAATCCCTAAGCAATAAACCCTAAACCCTAAATCCTAAATGCTAAACCCTAAACCTAAACCCTATACCCTCAACCCTAAACCCTAAACCTTAAACCCTAAACCCTAAACCCTAAACCCTAAACCCTAAACCCTAAACCCTAACACCTAAACCCTAACCTTAAACCCTAAACCCTAAACAGTAAATGCTAAACCCTAAACCCTAAACCATAAACCTAAACCCTAAACAATAAATCCTAAACCCTAAATACCAAACCCTACACCTTAAAAACTAAACCCTAAACACTAAACCCTAAACCCTAAACCTAAATCCTACACCTCAAACCTAAAATCATAAACCTTAAACCCTAAACACTGAACCCTAAACCTAAACCCTAAACCCTGAACACTAAACGCTAAACCCTAAACCCAAAACTCTAAATCCAATACCTTAAATCGTAACCAATAAACCGTAAACCTAATTCCTAAACTCTATGCCCTAAACCCTAAATCCTAAACCTTAAACCCAAAATCATAAACCCTAAACCATAAACCATAAACCATAAACCATAAACCCAAAATCATAATCCCTAAACCCTAAACCCTAAACCCTAAGCAATAAACCCTAAACCCTAAATCCTAAATGCTAAACCCTAAACCTAAACCCTACACCCTAAACCCTAAACCCTAAACATTAAAACCTAAACGCTAAACTATAAACCCTAAACTATAACCTAAAATCCTAAACCCTAAACTAAACCATAAACCTAAACTTTAAACCCTAAACCCTAATCCTAAACCTAAACCATAAGCCCTAATTCCTAAACCCTAGATCCTAAACTCCAAACCCTAAACCCTAAACACTAAACTCTAAACCCTAAATTTAACCCTAAACACTAAACACTAAACCCTAAGACAAAAACTCTAAACACTAAGTGCTAAATACTAAGCCTAAACCCTAAATCCTAAACCCTAAACCCTAAACCCTAATCCTAAACCCTAAATCTTAATCCCTATATCGTAAACCCTAAACCCTAAATCTTTAGCCTAAAATCATAAACCCCAAACCCTAAGCCAGAAACCATAAACCCAAAGCCATAAACTCTAAACCCTAATCCCTAACCCTAAATTTGAAACCCTAAACCCTAAACCCTAATCCTAAACCTAAACCATAAACCCTAATTCATAAACCCTAATCCTAAACTCCAAACCCTAAACCCTAAACACTAAATTCTAAACCTTAAATTTAACCCTAAACACTAAACCCTAAACCCAAAATTTAACTCCAAACACTAAACCATAAACACTAAACTCTAAACCCTAAGTTTAACCTTAAACACTAAACCCTAAACCCTAAGTGCTAAACACTAAACCCAAAACTCTAAACCCTAATCCTAAACCCTAAATCTTAATCCCTATACCGCAAACCCTAAACCCTAAGTGCTAAACACTAAACCTAAACCTAAACCCTACACACGAAACACTAAACCCTAGACCCTACACCCTACACCATACACCATACACCCTAAACCCTAAACACTAAAACCTAAACCCTAAACTTTAACCTAAAATCCTAAACCATAAACTAAACCATAAACCTAAACTTTAAACCCTAAATCCTAAACCCTAAACCCTAAACTCTAAACCCTAAACCCTAATCCTAAACCTAAACCATAAAGCCTAATTCAAAAACACTAAATCTTAAAATCCAAACCCTAAACCCTAATCCTAAAATTAAACGAAAAACCCTAATTCATAAACCCTAAATCCTAAACTCCAAACCCTAAACCCAAAACACTAAACTCTAAACACTAAATTTAACCCTAAACATTAAACCCTCAACCCTAAGATAAAAACCCTAAACCATAAGTGCTAAACAGTAAACCTAAACCCTAAACCCTAAACCCTAATCCTAAACCCTAAATCTTAATCCCTATACCGTAAACCCTAAACCCTAAACCTATAGCCTAAAATCATAAACCCTAAACCCTAAGCAATAAACCCTAAACCCTAAACCCTAAACCTAAACCCTATATCCTTAACCCTAAAACCTAAACCCTAACCCTAAACCCTAAACCCTAAATGTTAAACCCTAAACCTAAACACTAAACCCTAAACCCTAAACCCTAAACCCAAAACCATAAATTGTAGACCCTAAATACTAAATCCTACACCCTAAACCCTAAACCCTATATCCTAAACCCAAAAGCCTAAACTCTAAACCCTAAACCTAATATCCAAAACCCTAAACTAAACACTAAACCTAAATCCTAAACCCTAAACCCTAAACTCTAAACCCTAAACCCTAAGCCCTAAATCATAAATCATAAACCGTAAACCCGAAATGCTAAACCATAAACCTAAACTCTACAACCTAAACCCTATACCTTAGATCCTAAACCCTAAATCCTAAACCTAAACCCTACACCAAAATTTGAAAATGTAAAACGCACTATATAAACTGTAAACTCTAAACCTTAAAGCCTAAACCGTAAATTGAAAACTGTAAACCCTAAACCCTAGAGCATAAACCTTAAACCCAAAATCATAATCCCTAAACCCTAAACCCTAATCCCTAAGCAATAAATCCTAAACCCTAAACCCTAAACCGTAAACCCTAATCCCTAAGCAATAAACCCCTAAACCTAAATCCAAAACCTTAAACCCAAAATCATTAACCTTAAACCCTAAACCCTGAACCCTAACCCCAAACCCTAAAACATAAAGACAAAACCCTAAAACCAATACCCTAAATCCTAACTAATAAACCGCAAACCTAATTCCTAAACTCTATTCCCTAAACCCTATACCTTAAACCCAAAATTAGAAACCCTAAACCCAAAACCATAAACTATAAATCGTAAACCCAAAATCATTATCCCTAAACCCTAAGGGATGAACCCTAAACCCTAAACCTAAACCCTACATACTAAACCCTAAAACCTAAACCATACATCCTAAACCCTAAAACCAAAACACTAACCCTAAACCCTAAACCCTAAATGTTAAACCCTAAACCTAAACACTAAACCCTAAACCCTAAACCCTAAACCTAAATCCTAAACCATAAATTGTAAACCCTAAATACTAAACCCTACACCCTAAACCCTAAAGCCTAAACCCTAAACCAAAATCCTAAACAACAAACACAAATCATAAACCTTAAACCCTAAACACTGAACCCTAACCCTAAACCCTAAACATTAAACCTAAAATCATAATCCCTAAACCCTAAACCCTAATCCCTAAACAATAAACCCTAAACCCTAAATCCTAAATGCTAAATCCTAAACCTAAACCCTACACTCGAAGCCCTAAACCCTAAACCCTAAACCCTAACCCATAAACCTAAATCCAAAACCTTAAACCCAAAATCATCAACCATAAACCCTGAACCCTAACCCTAAACCCTAAAACATACACCCAAAACCCAATGATCAATACCCAAAATCCTAACCAATAAACCGTAAACCTAATTCCTAAACTCTATTCCCTAAACCCTATACCTTAAACCCAAAATCATAAACCCTAAACCCTAAACCATAACCTATAAATCGTAAACCCAAAATCATTATCCCTAAACCCTAAGGGATAAACCCTAAACCCTAAACCCTAAACCTAAACCCTACATCCTAAACCCTAAAACCTAAACACTAACCCTAAACCCTAAACCCTAAATGTTAAACCCTAAACCTAAACACTAAACCCTAAACCCTAAACCCTAAATGTTAAACCCTAAACCTAAACACTAAACCCTAAACCCTAAACCCTAAACCTAAATCCTAAACCATAAATTGTAAACCCTAAATACTAAACCCTACACCCTAAACCCTAAAGCGTAAACCCTAAACCAAAATCCTAAACCACAAACACAAATCATAAACCTTAAACCCTAAACACTGAACCCTAACCCTAAAACCTAAACCTTCAACCCAAAATCATAATCCCTAAACCCTAAACCCTAATCCCTAAACAATAAACCCTAAACCCTAAATCCTAAATGCTAAACCCTAAACCTAAACCCTACACTCGAAGCCCTAAACCCTAAACCCTAAACCCTAACCCATAAACCTAAATCCAAAACCTTAAACCCAAAATCATCAACCATAAACCCTAAACCCTGAACCCTAACCCTAAACCCTAAAACATAAACCCAAAACCCAATGACCAATACCCAAAATCCTAACCAATAAACCGTAAACCTAATTCCTAAACTCTATTCCCTAAACCCTATACCTTAAACCCAAAATCATAAACCCTAAACCCTAAACCATAACCTATAAATCGTAAACCCAAAATCATTATCCCTAAACCCTAAGAGATAAACCCTAAACTCTAAACCCTAAACCTAAACCCTACATCCTAAACCCTAAAACCTAAACCCTAACCCTAAACCCTAAATGTTAAACCCTAAACGTAAACACTAAACCCTAAACCCTAAACCCTAAACCCTAAACCCTAAACCCTAAACCTAAATCCTAAACCATAAATTGTAAACCCTAAATACTAAACCCTACACCGTAAACCCTAAAGCCTAAACCCTAAACCAAAATCCTAAACCACAAACACAAATCATAAACCTTAAACCCTAAACACTGAACCCTAACCCTAAAACCTAAACCTTAAACCCAAAATCATAATCCCTAAACCCTAAACCCTAATCCCTAAACAATAAACCCTAAACCCTAAATCCTAAATGCTAAACCCTAAACCTAAACCCTACACTCGAAGCCCTAAACCCTAAACCCTAAACCCTAACCCATAAACCTAAATCCAAAACCTTAAACCCAAAATCATCAACCATAAACCCTAAACCCTGAACCCTAACCCTAAACCCTAAAACATAAACCCAAAACCCAATGACCAATACCCAAAATCCTAACCAATAAACCGTAAACCTAATTCCTAAACTCTATTCCCTAAACCCTATACCTTAAACCCAAAATCATAAACCCTAAACCCTAAACCATAACCTATAAATCGTAAACCCAAAATCATTATCCCTAAACCCTAAGGGATAAACCTTAAACCCTAAACCCTAAACCTAAACCCTACATCCTATACCCTAAAACCTAAACACTAACCCTAAACCCTAAACTCTAAACCCTAAATGTTAAACCCTAAACCTAAACACTAAACCCTAAACCTTGAACGTAAATCCTGAACCATAAATCGTAAACCCTAAATACTAAACCCTACGCCCTAAACCCTAAACCCTAAACCCTAAACCTAAATCCTAAACCACAAACCCAAATCATAAACCTTAAACCCTATACGCTAAACCCTAACCCTAAACCTCAAACCCTAAACACTAAACCCTAATTGCTAAACACTAAACCTAAACCCTAAATCCTAATCCCTATACCGTAAACCCTAAACCATAAACCTTTAGCCTAAAATCATAAACCCTAAACCCTAAGCGATAAACCTTAAACCCTAACCCCTAAACCTAAACACTACATCCTAAACCCTAAAAACTAAACCCTAACCCTAAACCCAAAATGCTAAATGTTAAACCCTAAACCTAAACACTTAACCCTAAACCCTAAACCCTATGACCTAAGCAATAAACCCTAAACCCTCAATCCTAAATGCTAAATCCTAAACCTAAACCATACACTTGAAACCCTACACTCTAAACCCTAAACCCTAACCCCCAAACCTAAATCCTAAACCTTAAACCCAAAATCGTAAACCTTAAACCCTAAACCCTGAAACCTAACACTATACCCTAAAACATAAACCCAAAACCCTAAACCCAAAACCCTAAGACCAAAACCCTAAATCCTAACCAATAAATTGTGAATCTAATTACTAAACACTATCCCCTAAACACTAAACCTTAAACCCAAAATCATAAACCCTAAACCATAAACCATAAACCTTAAACCCAAAATCATAATCCCTCAACCCTAAACCCTAAACCGTAAATCCTAAGCAATAAACCCTAAACCCTAAATCCTAAATGCTAAACCCTAAACCTAAATCCTACACCCTACACCCTAAACCCTAAACCCTAAAACCTAAACCCTAAACTCTCAACCCTAAACATTAACCTAAAATACTAAACCCTAAACTAAACAACAAACCTAAATTGTAAACCCTAAATCCTCAACCCTAAACCCTAAACTCTAAACCCTAAACCCTAATCAAAAAACTAAACCAAAAACCCTAAATCCAAAACTCCAAACCCTAAATCCTAAAGTGATAAACAGTAAACCTAAACCCTAAACCCTAATCCTAAACCCTAAATCTTAATCCCTATACCGTAAACTGTAAACACTAAACCTTTAGACTAAAATCATAAACCCTAAACCCTAAGAGATAAACCCTAAACCCTAAACCCCAAACCTAAACCCAACATCCTAAACGCTAAAACCTAAACCCTAGCCCTAAACCCTAAATCCTAAATGTTAAACCCTAAACCTAAACACTAAACCCTAAACCCTAAACAATAAATCGTAAACCCTAAATACTAAACCCTACACCCTACACCCTAAACCCTAAACCCTAAACCCTAAACCTAAATCCTAAACCTCAAACCTAAAATCCTAAACCTTAAACCCTAAACACTGAACTCTAACCCTAAACCCTAAACCCAAAACCCAAAACCCTACATCCAATACCCTAAATCCAATACCCTAAATCTAACCAATAAACCGTAAACCTAATCCCTAAACTCTATGCCCTAATCCCTAAACCCTAAACTTGAAACCCAAAATCATAAACCCTAAACCCTAAACCACAAACCATAAACCTTAAACCCAAAATCATATTACCTAAACACTAAATCCTAAGCAATAAACCCTAAACCATAAATCCTAAATGCTAAACCCTAAACCAAAACCCTACACCCTAAACCCTAAACCCTAAACACTAAACACTAAAACCTAAACCCTAAACTTTAACCTAAACTCCTAAACCCTACATCCAAAACCCTAAACCCTAAACCCTAACCCTAAACCCTAAACCCTAAATGTTAAACCCTAAACCCTAAACCTAAACACTAAACACTAAACACTAAATCCTAAACCCTATGCCTAAACCCTAAACTCTAAACCCTAAACCCTAAATACTAAACCCTACACCCTAAACCCTAAATCATAAACCCTAAACCCTAAACCTAAATCCTAAACCTCAAACCTAAAATCATAAACCTTAAACCCTAAACACTGAACCCTAACCCTAAACCCTAAACCCTAAACCCAAAACTCTAAATCTAATACCCTAAATCCTAACCAATAAACCGTAAACCTAATTCCTAAAGTCAATGCCCTAAACCCTAAACCCCAAACCTTAAACCCAAAATCATAAACCCTAAACCCTAAGAGATAAACCCTAAACCCTAAACCCCAAACCTAAACCCAACATCCTAAACGCTAAAACCTAAACCCTAGCCCTAAACCCTAAATCCTAAATGTTAAACCCTAAACCTAAACCCTATACCCTAAACACTAAACCCTAAACCCTAAACTATAAATTGTAAACCCTAAATACTAAACCCTACACCCTAAACCCTAAACCCTAAACCCTAAACCTAAATCCTAAATCTCAAACCTAAAATCCTAAACCTTAAACTGTAAACACAGAACCCTAACCCTAAACCCTAAACCCTAAACCCAAAACACTACATCCAATACCCTAAATCCAATACCCTAAATCCAAACCAATAAACCGTATACCTAATTCCTAAACTCTATGCCCTAAACCCTAAACCCTAAACATGAAACCCAAAATCATAAACCCTAAACCCTAAACCATAAACCATAAACCTTAAGACCAAAATCAAAATCCCTCAACCCTAAACCCTAAGAAATAAACCCTAAACCCTAAACCCTAAATCCTAAATGCTAAACCCTAAACCAAAACCCTACACCCTAAACCCTAAACCCTAAACACTAAACACTAAAACCTAAACCCTAAACTTTAACCTAAACTCCTAAACCCTACATCCAAAACCCTAAACCCTAAACCCTAACCCTAAACCCTAAACCCTAAATGTTAAACCCTAAACCCTAAACCTAAACACTAAACCCTAAACCTAAACACTAAATCCTAAACCCTATGCCTAAACCCTAAACCATAAATCGTAAACCCTAAATACTAAACCCTACACCCTAAACCCTAAATCATAAACCCTAAACCCTAAACCTAAATCCTAAACCTCAAACCTAAAATCATAACCCTTAAACCCTAAACACTGAACCCTAACCCTAAACCCTAAACCCTAAACCCAAAACTCTAAATCTAATACCCTAAATCCTAACCAATAAACCGTAAACCTAATTCCTAAAGTCAATGCCCTAAACCCTAAACCCCAAACCTTAAACCCAAAATCATAAACCCTAAACCATAAACCATAAAACATAAACCTTAAACCCAAAATCATAATCCCTAAACCCTAAACCCTAAGCAATAAACCCTAAACCCTAAATCCTAAATGCTAAACCCTAAAAAATTAATGAAATAAAACAAGAATTAAGATTTAGACAAAATAGATTAGAAGGTAATATATGGGTAGGAGTATGCCAAAAATCTATAAAAGCACAAAGAAAAACAATATTCTTATTAGACCTACAATTACAACACTTATAATATAAATATCAACATAACTTATAATGAATAAAGAAGAATATGCTGTAAAAGAAAAAATATATAAAAGTCAAGATGGACTAGAAATAAAAATAATACATTCAAACTTAGAAAGAAGATATAAAAAAATAGGAAACCAATTATACCTAATTCCAGATAAAGAATCAGCAAAATTAGAAGATAGTCTAACAACAATGGTACGATTAAATAAAGAAAATGACGAAATCGATAGGAAAAAAGAAATTGAAAAAATTAGAGAAAAAGCTAAAAAAGAAACTAAACAAATAGAAGAAGTAAAAGATACTAGAATACAAGAATTACAAAAAGAATTAGAAAGACTTAAACAATTATATGAAGAAAAATTAAAAGCAAAAGAGGAGCATAAGAAAAGAACTGAGGAATTAAAGTTAAATCAAGAAATAGAAAGAATGAAAACAATGTTAGAAGAAACAGAAGAATTACCTGAATTAAAAATAGAAGAGTTAAGAATAAATGAAATAAATGAAGAAGAGAATGATAATGTTTCAGAAAATAATTATGAATCATATTCAGAAACATATACTGATATAGAAAAAGATAAAGATATAGAAATAAATGTAGGAAATCTAGATGAGAAACCTAGTACTTCAAATCCTAGAACACGAATGGATACAACACCTACATATTATACTTATGAAAAAGAAAATAGAGATAAAGTTTTATGGGATAAAAGATTGAATAAAAATTGGATACCTAGACAAACTACGGATCAAATAATTTATTAGATTTAGATTGTGTAGCAGATACAAATAAAACAATTCAATTATGGATAGGCTATATATCAAAGCAATTAATAGACAACAAGATATCAATAATAGATGCCCCAGGATATATAGAAAGAACACTTATAGGAACAGTAAAAATATGGGTACAAAATTTAACACCAGCAAGCTTAGCAACACTAAGAAATAATACGAAATCTAATAATGAAATAGCAACATCAGCAATAGATATATTAAACAAATATGAAATATCAATTAGAAATGAATTTGGAAGTATGACAACAGAAATAGAAGAACAACAGAAAGATAAAATAATAAACAGAAATTTAATGAATAAATTAGCAATATGTAAAATGAGTTACATAGATGAATATACATGTGCATTTAGAGAATATTACTATAAAGGAATATATACAAATGATGAAAGTAGAGAAATAAGAAAATTATATTACACAAAATTACCAGAACCATTTAGTTCAAAAATAATAAAAGATTGGGAAGAATCAAATACAATAGATACACTAGGAGCTAGAATAAAATTCTTGCAACAATGGTTTATGAAACTATGTGAAAAACATAAAGAAGAATTAAAACTAGAAAAAATATTAGTAAAGAACCTAGCATATTGTACAAGCAAGTTAGCACCCCAATTCGGATGTAAAAATCCATATAAAAAGAAAAGGATAAAAGAGTATAAACGCTTCAAAACAAAATATAAGAACAAAATTCCAAGAAAAAAATATTATATAAAAAATTATAAACAAAAAAGACCACATAGAGTTAAGAAAAATATAACAGAATGTAAATGTTATAATTGTGGAAAACTAGGACACTTAGCTAGATCAGAATTACCAAAAGATTTAAAGAAAAAGCAAATAACAGAGGTAATAATAGAAAACGATAAATATAAACAGATAGATTATTTAGATTATGAATTAGAAAATGGAGATAGCATATACGAATTCACAGATATTGAATTAGAAGATGAAATAGATACAGCTTCTGATTATGACTGAAAGCGATATAAAAATAATAAGTAAAGAAGAATATCAAGATAATGAATATACAGAACAAAAAATAATATTTGACAATAATATGTTTGAACAAATAAAAGGAAAAGAATTAGACTTAAGCATAGATAAGATATTAGAAGTACCTAGATTAAAAAACTTATTCAAATTACAACACGATGAATATTATGTAGTAAGCCAAAAAGAACATGTAATAGATTGTAAATATATTAAAGGTAAAGCTAAAATACCTATCATAAATAAAAAAATAATTAATATAGAAATCCAAGATTTGAAATAAAAAAATCCAATAAAATATGTACATTTAGGAGCAACAGAAATATTGATAAAAGCATGTTTTAGTGAAGGAATAGATACACCTATAGAATTATATTTAGCAGATGATAGGATAATTCATCCTATAGAAAAAAGTATTATAAGCGCAGTTAGAGGAAATTTAATATATCAAAAATTTAAATTTATTATAAGTGCAAACTATTCAGTAGCAATAGAAGACAAGAACATAGATAAATCACTAGTACTATATTGGAAAATGTCAGGCATAGAACTAGCACCAGGAAGTAAGATATTTACAGCAAGATGTAAAAATTTATATGTGTTAACTACAAAGCATAAAATAACAGCAAAAAATAAGATTCAAAAAATCAAAATAGAAAATCCATTTGATAAACTAATTACAGTAATAGATAATAATGATTACAGTTATAAAGAAATAGATATTGAAGAAGATTTAGAGATAGTAAAAGAAAGATTAAGTACATCTAAAAGATTAAGTTACGATACACCTTCATCATCAAGAACTAGTACATCTAGAAGATTAGATTGCGACTTAATACATACTACATCTAGAAGATTAGATTGCGACTTAATACCTAAATCATTAGAGCAAAAGAAAGATGAAATACAACCATATCAATATTATATTACAGGAATATTAGACCAAAGAAAATATTTAATAACTATAAATACAGGACAAATAGAAAACTAAATTATAAGAGAACTAGTCAAAGAACATGAAATAATTACAGGAGAAAATATAAATACAGAATTACCTAGAGCTTTGGTAAATATAGAAGAAACTACTGAACAAGAACTAATTATTGGAGAAATACCAATAAAAATTAAATTTAAAATACAGCAAGGAAATAATAATATTACTTTAGGAATAAAATGGCTAGAAACAGTTAAACCATATAATATAGATGATAAACAACTAACAATAACTTATGAAAACAAGAAAGTAATTATTAAAAGAACAATTATATGATAAACTAAACATCTTTAAATGACAAAAATATACATTTTAGCAAAAATAATTATAGAAGGATACTATAATAGATATTACACACCTATGATAGACACAGAGTGCAAATATGTGTAAACATAATTGTCTACCAGATAGTAAATGGGAAAAATTAAAACACCATTAATAGTAACAGGATTTAATAATGAAGGAAGCATGATAACACATAAAGCTAAAAATATAAAAACACAAATATGGGATAAAATATTATTAATAGATGAAATCTATAGTTATGAATTTACAAATAAAGATATATTATTAGGAATGCCTTTTTTAGAAAAACTATACCCACATACTATAACAAAAACACATTGGTGGTTCACTACCATATGTAATCATAAAATAGGAGCAAAAAGAGTTAGTAATAAAATCAGAAAAAATACGCCATGGATAAAAGGAAGTGAAAAAATTACCCAAAAGTTAGAAAATATAACAACTAATGATCATAAAATAGAAATTATAATATTCACAGTAGAAAAAATACAAGCAATAAATGATAAATTAAACTCATTGTATAACGAAAACCCATTACAAGGATGGGATAAACACAAAACAAAAGTAAAAATTGAACTAATAGATGAAAATAGTATAATAACACAAAAACCATTAAGATATAATTTTGAAGACCAATCAGAATTTAAAATGCATATAAATGAATTATTAGAAAATAAGTATATACAAGAAAGCAATAGCAAACATAATAGCCCAGCATTTATAGTAAATAAACATAGTGAGCAAAAAAGAGGAAAAAGTAGAATGGTTATTGATTATAGAAATCTAAACACAAAAACCAAAACATATAATTACCCTATACCTAATAAAATATTAAAAGTATGACAAATACAAGGATATAATTACTTTAGCAAATTTGACTGTAAATCAGGATTTTACCACCTAAAACTAGAAGAAGAATCTAAACACTTAACAGCATTTACCGTACCACAAGGATTTACGAATGGAATGTTTTACCATTTGGATATAAAAACGCACCAGGTAGATATCAACACTTTATGGATATATATTTTAACCAACTAGAAAATTGTGTAGTATATATAGACGACATATTATTATATTTAAGAACAAAAGAAGAACATCTAAAGTTATTAGAAAAATTTATACATATTATAGAAGTATCAGGAATTAGCTTATCAAAAAAAGAAAACTGAAATTATGAAAAGTCAAATAGAATTTCTAGGAATACAAATAGATAAAAATGGAATAAAAATGCAAACACATATTGTACAAAAAAATAGTTAATTCTGAAGAATTATTAGATACTAAGAAAAAATTACAATCATTTTTAGGATTGGTTAATCAAGTAAGAGAATATATACCAAAATTAGCAGAAAATTTAAAACCATTACAGAAAAAATTAAAGAAAGATATAGAATATTACTTTGATGAACAAGATAAAAAACATATCAGAAAAATAAAAATCATGTGTAAAGATTTACCAAAATTATACTTTCCAGATGAACATAAACAATTTACTTATATAGTAGAAACAGACTCTAGTGACCATAGTTATGGAGGAGTATTAAAATATAAATATATAAACGAAAAAATAGAACATCACTGTAGATATTATTCAGGATCATATACAGACCCACAAATAAAATGGGAAATAAATATAAAAGAATTATTTGCCTTATATAAATGTTTATTAGCTTTTGAGCCATATATTGTATATAACAAATTTATTGTTAGAACAGATAATACACAGGTAAAATGGTAGATAACCAAAAAAGTACAAGACTCAGTTACGACAAAAGAAATAAAAAGGCTGGTAGTAAATATATTAAACTTTTCATTTACAATTGAAATTATAAAAACTGACAAAAATGTGATTGCAGATCACCTCTCAAGGGAAAGATACTGAAAAAATAAATACAATGGATCAAATACTCAACCTCCTAACTACACTTTGTAAAAAAGTGGATGGTATGGATGGTGAGATACAGAAGCTAAAAGAGCAAGCTAGCAGTCAGTAGCATGACGTTAAAAATGCGGAGCTACGTCGATCGGAAGACGTTAAAATTCCAGATCTAGAAGGAGACGTTGGGAAACTCCATAAAACCCATAATGTTTGTTTAAATACAGCTGCAGGTACATCAGGAGTTACAAAGAAAGAAAAAGCTACAGAAGAAAAAAGTTATACAAATACAAATATGAACAAACTTTTTGATAAACCATATACAACACCAGAGATACAAAAATCTGTACCCACTCCACAAACCACTACATATAAAAAGAGCCTAGCCCAACAGAAAAATACATATAACCACATCACCCGTACTTATACAGAAAATATTTACAAAGTCCAAACTTACTTAAACAAAAACCCCACAGCTATAAACATAAAAGAACCAAATACTGATTACATTACCCAACACCTACAAGGATACAACAAACTAATTGCCCTACCAGGTACAAATATAAATTTGGTTACAACTTGTTATAACTACGGACTACTTAGTACAGTGTACACAGCTACAGGAGATGAAATATCGAAGATACCCGAATTATACAAAGCATTCTTAACTTAAAAACGAATTACTAAAGGAACACTATTTTTCATTAAATTCTATACACCATCACAGAAATACTATACGATGAGATAAAACCGGTTATACAGGTCATAAAGATAGGTTTGACCAGAGATATGTTAATTCCAGAAAAAATAGAGAAACAAGATGAGATACCTATTGTAGATATTCCTGACTTTTATGCCAACAAAAGAGTTATAGGAATAGCTACAATATTAACGGAGTTAGCAAATAATTACCTAAACAACAATACAATATGGAGTTACTATAGCCGAGATAATACGATGATATATTCTAACTGTCGAGAAACTAGAGAAGGAGATATAGAGGAAATACGACAATGGATACTAAGCCTCCTAAAACCAGAAAATATACCAACGACAAGAGCTATCAGGAAAAATTTCATTTCATCAGCATTATTAACCAGATATTGTACAACAATCAGCAGCAAATATTCAGAACATATATGTTCCAAATGTCACGGAGAAGATAACAATGTCCCAACCGTACAGCTGGAATAAAACTATCACAAAGAAGATACAAAATAGCCGGCAGACTGATGAAGACAGCCGACAAAACAAAAGATAGGACGAAGACATTTATGTAAAAAGTCAAAAGTAGGATAGGAATCTTATCTTCCCTTTTGTAAAGTTATTAGTTTTCTTTTGTAAAGTAAAGTAAAATAGTTTGTTTTTATTAAGAGTCACCGACAGGATACTATTAATGAATAGTAAAAGACAAAAAATACTATTCATAAATAGTAAAATGTCAATTATGTGAATAGTAAGAGTCGGTTACTGTGTAAATAGTAAAGGTCAAGTCACTGTGTAAATAGTAAGAGTCAAGTCACTATTTATGATACTGTTCATGAATAGTAGTCATGTAAATGTTTTGTATATATATATATGTTAGGAGAAGGGGATCATCATCCCTCAACTCCCACTTCATAAAAAAACTCTCAACTTCCGCGAACCCCCCAAATTGGTATCAGAGCTAGATAAGAAAAAAAAAATCTAAATGGAGAAATCTAACAACAACCAAGAAACTATGAAGGAACCAGTTCCAGAAAATCTACAAACTGAGGTATTTTCATATTTCAATATGAATAACTAAACTCTCTTATTCCTGATAATCTCTTGATTATTATTTGATTATTATCATGTTATAGTATTGTTATACTGAATAAATTTGAAGTAGTTTGCTATGAACGAAGGTAGGCTGAGAATAGGTAAGCCCAGACTATGCCATCCGAAACCGGAAACCCAGTTAGGCAAAAGAGAAGCCGTTTGAGGGGAAGTACGAACTTGTTGAAGGCGCTGTTAGGGTAACTGATTGAGGCTGAAAATCATAGTAGTGACCAAAAGAATTTATTTAGGATAACTTTAATATAATTTGATAGCTGATAATAACAAACAAGAAGGTTAGAAGGAATAAACTTTGTTTAAAAATCATGAAAATGATGAACACTTACTTATTAGATGAAGACTATAATTATAAAATACTTATTTTATATGTTCTTAAAACACTTAATATTGATATAAAAAGAAAAATTTATGACCTTTTAATTATTGAAGAAATGACAGAACTAGACCAGATAATGGAACTTATAGAACAAAATTGACAAGAACTAACTATTCAAAATATAGATGAATTATATGATTTATATTCAGATTAATGATAAACTACGAATAACTAACATATTGGCTACAAACTATGGAAAATTTAGATCTACTAAATAAAATTTTAATAAATAATATTATAACATACCAAAGAACCCAATATATGGAATACTTAGAATATATTTCAGAAAATACAAAAGAAATACAAAATCTTATAATAAAGAAACAAGAATATTATGAAAAAATGTTTTTATAAAGGATGAAACTTATAGAGAACAATTATTAGAAAAAATTAATGAAATAAAAGAAGAATTAAGATTTAGACAAAATAGATTAGAAGATAATATATGGGCAGGAGTATGCCAAAAATCTATAAAAGCACAAAGAAAAACAATTACAACACTTAGAATATAAATATCAACATAACTTATAATGAATAAAGAAGAATATGATGTAGAAGAAAAAATATATAAAAGTCAAGATGGACTAGAAATAAAAATAATACATTCAAACTTAGAAAGAAGATATAAAAAAATAGGAAACCAATTATACCTAATGTCAGACAAAGAATCAGCAAAATTAGAAGATAGTCTAACAACAATGGTACGATTAAATAAAGAAAAGGACGAAATCGATAGGAAAAAAGAAATTGAAAAAATTAGAGAAAAAGCTAAAAAAGAAATTAAACAAATAGAAGAAGTAAAAGATACTAGAATACAAGAATTACAAAAAGAATTAGAAAGACTTAAACAATTATATGAAGAAAAATTAAAAGCAAAAGAGGAGCATAAGAAAAGAACTGAGGAATTAAAGTTAAATCAAGAAATAGAAAGAATGAAAACAATGTTAGAAGAAACAGAAGAATTACCTGAATTAAAAATAGAAGAGTTAAGAATAAATGAAATAAATGAAGAAGAGAATGATAATGTTTCAGAAAATAATTATGAATCATATTCAGAAACATATACTGACCTTATAGAAAAAGATAAAGATATAGAAATAAATGTAGGAAATCTAGATGAGAAACCTAGTACTTCAAATCCTAGAACACGAATGGATACAACACCTACATATTATACTTATGAAAAAGAAAATAGAGATAAAGTTTTATGGGATAAAAGATTGAATAAAAATTGGATACCTAGACAAACTACGGATCAAAATAATTTCTTAGATTTAGACTGTATAGCAGATACAAATAAAACAATTCAATTATGGATAGGCTATATATCAAAGCAATTAATAGACAACAAGATATCAATAATAGATGTCCCAGGATATATAGAAAGAACACTTATAGGAACAGTAAAAATATGGTTATAAAATTTAACACCAGCAAGCTTAGCAACACTAAGAAATAATACGAAATCTAATAATGAAATACCAACATCAGCAATAGATATATTAAACAAATATGAAATATCAATTAGAAATGAATTTGGAAGTATGACAACAGAAATAGAAGAACAACAGAAAGATAAAATAATAAACAGAAATTTAATGATTAAATTAGCAATATGTAAAATGAGTTACATAGATGAATATACATGTGCATTTAGAGAATATTACTATAACGAAATATATACAAATGATGAAAGTAGAGAAATAAGAAAATTATATTACACAAAATTACCAGAACCATTTAGTTCAAAAATAATAAAAGATTGGGAAGAATCAAATACAATAGATACACTAGGAGCTAGAATAAAATTCTTGCAACAATGGTTTATGAAACTATGTGAAAAACATAAAGAAGAATTAAAACTAGAAAAAATATTAGTAAAGAACCTAGCATATTGTACAAGCAAGTTAGCACCCCAATTCGGATGCAAAAATCTATATAAAAAGAAAAGGATAAAAAAGTATAAACGCTTCAAAACAAAATATAAGAACAAAATTTCAAGAAAAAGATATTATATAAAAAATTATAAACAAAAAAGACCACATAGAGTTAAGAAAAATATAACAGAATGTAAATGTTATAATTGTGGAAAACTAGGACACTTAGCTAGAGACTGTAAATTACCAAAAGATTTAAAGAAAAAGCAAATAACAGAGGTAATAATAGAAAACGATAAATATAAACAGATAGATTATTTAGATTATGAATTAGAAAATGAAGATAGCATATACGAATTCACAGATATTGAATTAGAAGATGAAATAGAGACAGCTTCTGATTATGACTGAAAGCGATATAAAAATAATAAGTAAAGAAGAATATCAAGATAATGAATATACAGAACAAAAAATAATATTTGACAATAATATGTTTGAACAAATAAAAGGAAAAGAATTAGACTTAAGCATAGATAAGATATTAGAAGTACCTAGATTAAAAAACTTATTCAAATTACAACACGATGAATATTATGTAGTAAGCCAAAAAGAACATGTAAGCTAAAATACCTATCATAAATAAAAAAATAATTAATAAAGAAATCCAAGAATTGAAATCAAAAAATCCAATAAAATATGTACATTTAGGAGCAACAGAAATATTGATAAAGGCATGTTTTAGAGAAGGAATAGATACACCTATAGAACTATATTTAGCAGATGATAGGATAATCCAACCTATAGAAAAAAGTATAATAAGTGCAGTTAGAGAAAATTTAATATATCAAAAATTTAAATTTATTATAAGTGCAAACTATTCAGTAGCAATAGAAGACAAGAACATAGATAAATCACTACTACTATATTGGAAAATGTCAGGTATAGAATTAGCACCAGGAAGTAAGATATTTACAGCAAGATGTAAAAATTTATATGTATTAACTACAAAGCATAAAATAACAGCAAGAAATAAGATTCAAAAAATCAAAATAGAAAATCCATTTGATAAAATAATTTCAGTAATAGAAAATAATGATTACAGTTATAAAGAAATAGATATTGAAGAAGAATTAGAGATAGTAAAAGAAAGATTTAGATCCTAAACTCCAAACCCTAAACCCTAAACACTAAACTCTAAACCCTAAATATAACCCTAAACACTAAACCCTAAACCCTAAATTTAACCCTAAACACTAAACCCTAAACCCTAAGATAAAAACCCTAAACCCTAAGTGCTAAACACTAAACCTAAACCCTAAACCCTAAATCCTAATCCTAAACCCCAAATCTTAATCCCTATACCATAAACTCTAAACCCTAATCCTTTAGCCTCAAATCATAAACCCTAAACCCTAAGCGATAAACCCTAAACCCTAACCCCTAAACCTAAACACTACATCCTAAACCCTAAAAACTAAACCCTAACCCTAAACCCTAAACCCTAAATCTTAAACCTTAAACCTAAACACTAAACCCTAAACCCTAAACCCTAAACCCTATGACCTAAGCAATAAACCCTAAACCCTAAATCCTAAATGCTAAACCCTAAACCTAAACCCTACACTCGAAGCCCTAAACCCTAAACCCTAAACCCTAACCCATAAACCTAAATCCAAAACCTTAAACCCAAAATCATCAGCCTTAAACCCTACACCCTGAACCCTAACCCTAAACCCTAAAACATAAACCCAAAACCCTAAACCCAAAACCCTAAGACGAAAACCGTAAATCCTAACCAACAAATCGTAAACCTAATTACTAAACAATATCCCCTAAACCCTAAACCTAAACACTAAACCTTAAACCCAAAATCATAAACTATAAACCCTAAACCCTAAACCATAAACCTTAAACCCAAAATCAAAATCCTTAAACCCTAACCATAAACCCTAAACACTAAGAAATTAACCCTAAACCTAAAATCCTAAATGCTAAACCCTAAACCTAAACCCTACATCCTACACCCTAAACCCTAAACCATAAACACTAAAATCTAAACCCTAAACTTTAAACTAAAATCCTAAACCCTAAACTAAACCACAAACCTAAACTGTAAACCCTCAATCCTAAACCCTAAACCCTAAACTCTAAACCCTAAACCCTAATCCTAAACCTAAACCATAAACCCTAAATCCTAAATTCCAAACCCTAAACCCTAAACACTAAACTCTAAACCCTAAATTTAACCCTAAACCCTAAACCCTAAACCCTAAATTTAACCCAAAACACTAAACCCTAAACCCTGAGACAAAAACCATAAACCCTAAGTGCTAAACACTAAACCTAATACCTAAACCCTAAACTCTAAACCCTACTCCTAAACCCTAAATCTTAATCCCTATACCGTAAACTCTAAACCCTAAACCCTTAGCCTAAAATCATAAACCCTAAACCCTAAACCTAAACCCTACAACCTAAACCCTAAACCCTAAAGCCTAAACCCTAAGCAATAAACCCTAAACCCTAATCCTAAACCTAATTCATAAACCCTAAATCCTAAACTCCAAACCCTAAACCCTAAACACTAAACTCTAAACCCTAAATATAACCCTAAACACTAAACCCTAAACCCTAAATTTAACCCTAAACACTAAACCCTAAACCCTAAGACAAATCCCCTAAACCTAAGTGCTAAACACAAAACCTTAAACCCAAAATCATAAACTCTAAACCCTAAACCATAAACCATAAACCTTAAACCCAAAATCATAATCCCTAAACCCTAAACCCTAAACACTAAGAACTAAACGCTAAACCCTAAATCCTAAATGCTAAACCCTAAACCTAAACCCTACATCCTACACCCTAAACCCTAAACCCTAAACACTAAAACCTAAACCCTAAACTCTCAACCCTAAACTTTAAACTAAAATCCTAAACCCTAAACTAAACCACAAACATAAACTGTAAACCCTAAATCCTAAACCCTAATCCCTAAACTCTAAACCCTAAACCCTAATCCTAAACCTAAACCATAAACCCTAATTCATAAACCCTAAATCCTAAACTCCAAACCCTTAACCCTAAACACTAAACACTAAACCCTAAATTAAACCCTAAACACTAAACCCTAAACCCTAAATTTAACCCAAAACACTAAACCCTAAACCCTGAGACAAAAACCATAAACCCAAAGTGCTAAACACTAAACCTAATACCTAAACCCTAAACTCTAAACCCTAATCCTAAACCCTAAATCTTAATCCCTATAACGTAAAGTCTAAACCCTAAACCTTTAGCCTAAAATCATAAACCCTAAACCCTAAGCGATAAACCCTAAACCCTAACCCCTAAACCTAAACACTACATCCTAAACCCTAAAACCTAAACCCTAACCCTAAACCCTAAACCCTAAATGTTAAACCCTAAACCTAATCACTAAACCCTCAGCCCTAAACCCTAAACCCTATGACCTAAGCAATAAACCCAAAACCCTAAATCCTAAATGCAAAACCCTAAACCTAAACCCTACACTCGAAACCCTAAAACCTAAACCCTAAACCCTATCCCTTAAACCTAAATCCAAAACCTTAAACCTAAAATCAACAACCTTAAACCCTAAACCCTGAACCCTAACCCTAAACCCCAAAACATAAACCCAAAACCCTAAGACCAATACCCTAAATCCTAACCAATAAATCGTAAACCTAATTCCTAAACTCTATTCCCTAAACCCTATACCTTAAACCCAAAATCATAAACCCTAAACCCAAAACCATAAACTATAAACCGTAAACACAAAATCATTATCCCTAAACCCTAAGCAAAAAACCCCAAACCCTAAATCCTAAATGCTAAACCCTAAACCTAAACCCTACACCCAAAACCCTAAACACTAAAACCTAAACCCTAAACTTTAACCTAAAATCCTAAACCCTAAACTAAACCATAAACCTAAACTTTAAACCCTAAATCCTAAACCTTAAACCCTAAACTCTAAACCCTAAACCCTAACTCTAAACCTAAACCATAAAGCCTAATTCAAAAACCCTAAATCTTAAACTCCAAACCCTAAACCCTAAACACTAAACTCTAAACCCTAAATTTAAGCCTCAACACTAAACCCTAAACCCTAAAACAAAAACCCAAAACCCTAAGTGCTAAACACTAAACCTAATACCTAAACCCTAAACTCTAAACCCTAATCCTAAACCCTAAATCTTAATCCCTATAACGTAAAATCTAAACCCTAAACCTTTAGCCTAAAATCATAAACCCTAAACCCTAAGCGATAAACCCTAAACCCTAACACCTAAACCTAAACACTACATCCTAAACCCTAAAACCTAAACCCTAACCCTAAACCCTAAACCCTAAATGTTAAACCCTAAACCTAATCACTAAACCCTCAGCCCTAAACCCTAAACCCTATGACCTAAGCAATAAACCCAAAACCCTAAATCCTAAATGCAAAACCCTAAACCTAAACCCTACACTCGAAACCCTAAAACCTAAACCCTAAACCCTATCCCTTAAACCTAAATCCAAAACCTTAAACCCAAAATCATCAACCTTAAATCCTAAACCCTGAACCCTAACCCTAAACCCCGAAACATAAACCCAAAACCCTAAGACCAATACCCTAAATCCTAACCAATAAATCGTAAACCTAATTCCTAAACTCTATTCCCTAAACCCTATACCTTAAACCCAAAATCATAAACCCTAAACGCAAAACCATAAACTATAAACCGTAAACCCAAAATCATTATCCCTAAACCCTAAGCAAAAAACCCCAAACCCTAAATCCTAAATGCTAAACCCTAAACCTAAACCCTACACCCTAAACCCTAAACCGTAAACCCTAAACCCTGAGCAATAAACCCTAAACTCTAATCCTAAACCTAATTCACAAACCCTAAATCCTAAACTCCAAACCCTAAACCCTAAACACTAAACTCTAAACCCTAATATAACCCTAAACACTAAACCCTAAACCCTAAACTTAACCCTAAACACTAAACCCTAAACCCTAAGACAAAAACCCTAAACCTAAGTACTAAACACTAAACCTAAACCCTAAACCCTAAATCCTAATCCTAAACCCCAAATCTTAATCCCTATAACGTAAACTCTAAACCCTAAACCTTTAGCCTAAAATCATAAACCCTAAACCCTAAGCGATAAACCCTAAACCCTAACCCCTAAACCTAAACACTACATCCTAAACCCTAAAAACTAAACCCTAACCCTAAACACTAAACCCTAAATCCTAAACCTTAAACCTAAACACTAAACCCTAAACCCGAAACCCTATGACCTAAGCAATAAACCCTAAACCCTAAATCCTAAATGCTAAACCCCAAACCTAAACCATACACTTGAAACCCTAAACCCTAAACCCTAAACCCTAAACCCTAAACCTAAATCCTAAACCTTAAACCCAAAATCATCAACCTTAAATCGTAAACCCTGAACCCTAACCCTAAACCCTAAAACATAAACCCAAAACCCAAAACCCAAAACCCTAAGATGAAAACCCTAAATCCTAACCAACAAATCGTAAACCTAATTACTAAACAATATCCCCTAAACCCTAAACCTAAACACTAAACCTTAAACCCAAAATCATAAACTCTAAACCCTATACCCTAAACCATAAACCTTAAACCCAAAATCATAATCCTTAAACCCTAACCCTAAATCCTAAACACTAAGAAATTAACCCTAAACCTTAAATCCAAAATGCTAAACCCTAAACCAAAATCCTATATCCTACACCCTAAACCCTAAACCAGAAACACAAAAACCTAAACCCTAAACTCTCAACCCTAAACTTTAAACTAAAATCCTAAACCCTAAACTAATCCACAAACCTAAACTGTAAACCCTAAATCCTAAACCCTAAACCCTAAACTCTAAACCCTAAACCCTAATCCTAAACCTAAATCGTAAACCCTAATTCATAAACCCTAAATCCTAAACTCCAAACCCTAAACCCTAAACACTAAACTCTAAACCCTAAATTTAACCCTAAACGCTAAACCCTAAACCCTAAATTTAACCCAAAACACTAAACCCTAAACCCTGAGACAAAAACCATAAACCCTAAGTGCTAAACACTAAACCTAATACCTAAACCCTAAACTCTAAACCCTAATCCTAAACCCTAAATCTTAATCCCTATAACGTAAAGTCTAAACCCTAAACCTTTAGCCTAAAATCATAAACCCTAAACCCTAAGCGATAAACCCTAAACCCTAACACCTAAACCTAAACACTACATCCTAAACCCTAAAAACTAAACCCTAACCCTAAACCCTAAACCCTAAATGTTAAACCCTAAACCTAATCACTAAACCCTCAACCCTAAACCCTAAACCCTATGACCTAAGCAATAAACCCAAAACCCTAAATCCTAAATGCTAAACCCTAAACCTAAACCCTACACTCGAAACCCTAAAACCTAAACCCTAAACCCTATCCCTTAAACCTAAATCCAAAACCTTAAACCCAAAATCAACAACCTTAAACCCTAAACCCTGAACCCTAAACCCTATCCCCTAAACCTAAATACAAAACCTTAAACCCAAAATCATCAACCTTAAACCCTAAACCCTGAACCCTAACCCTAAACCCTAAAACATAAACCCAAAACCCTAAGACCAATACCCTAAATCCTAACCAATAAATCATAAACCTAATTCCTAAACTCTATTCCCTAAACCATATACCTTAAACCCAAAATCATAAACCCTAAACCATAAACCATAAACTATAAACCGTAAACCTAAAATCATTATCCCTAAACCCTAAGCAATAAACCCTAAACCCTAAACCTAAACCCTAAACACTAAACCCTAAACCCTAAACTTTAACCTAAAATCCTAAGCCCTAAACTAAACCATAAACCTAAACTTTAAACCCTAAATCCTAAACCTTAAACCCTAAACTCTAAACCCTAAACCCTAACTCTAAACCTAAACCATAAAGCCTAATTCAAAAACCCTAAATCTTAAACTCCAAACCCTAAACCCTAAATACTAAACCCTAAACCCTAAACCTAACACTAAACACTAAACCCCAAACCCTGAGACAAAAACCCTAAACCCTAAGTGCTAAACACTAAACCTAAACCCTAAAGCCTAAACTCTAAATCCTAATCCTAAACCCTAAATCTTAATCCCTATACCGTCAACTCTAAACCCTAAACCTTTAGCCTAAAATCATAAACCCTAAACCCTAAGCGATAAACCCTAAACCCTAACCCCTAAACCTAAACACTACATCCTAAACCCTAAAAATTAAACCCTAACCCTAAACCCTAAACCTTAAATGTTAAACCCTAAACCTAATCACTAAACCCTCAGCCCTAAACCCTAAACCCTATGACCTAAGCAATAAACCTAAAACCCTAAATCCTAAATGCTAAACCCTAAACCTAAACCCTACACTCGAAACCCTAAAACCTAAACCCTAAACCCTAACCCCTAAACCTAAACCCTACATCCTAAACCCTAAAAATGAAATCCAAACCCCTAAACGCTAAACCCTACATGTTAAACCCTAAACCAAAACACTAAACCCTAAACCCTAAACCCTAAATCATAAACTCCAGACCCTAAACCCTAAACACGAAATACTAAACCCTAAATTTAACCCTAAACACTAAACCCTAAACCCTAAGACAAAAACCCTAAACCATAAGTGCTAAACACTAAACCCTAAACCCTAAACCCTAAGACAAAAACCCTAAACCCTAATTCATAAACCCTTAATCCTAAACTCCAAACCCTAAACCCTAAACACTGAACTCTAAACCCTAAACTTAACCCAAAACATTAAACCCTGAACCCTAAGACAAAAACCCAAAACCCTAAGTGCTAAACAACAAACCTAAACCCTAAACACTAAACCCTAAATCTTATTCCCTAGACCGTAAACCCTAAACCCAAAACCTTTAGCCTAAAATTGTAAACCCTAAACCATAAGCGATAAATCCAAAACCCTAAACCGTACATCCTAAACCCTAAAACCTCAACCCTAACCCTAAAACCTAAACCCTAAAAGTTAAATTCTAAACCTAAACCCTAAACCCTAAACCCTAAACCCTAAACCCTAAACCCTAAACCATCAATCGTAAACTCTAAATAGTAAACCCTACAACCTAAATCCTAAACCCCAAACCCTAAACCCTAAACCTAAATCCTAAACCATAAATCCTAAACCCTAAACTCAAAACCCTAAATCCAATACCCTAAATCCTCACCAACAAATTGTAAACCTAATTCCTAAACTCTATGCCCTAAACCCTAAACCCTAAACCTTAAAACCAAAATCATAAACCCTAAACACTAAACCATAAACCATAAACCTTAAACCCAAAAATCATAAACCCTAAACCCTAAACCCCAAACCCTAAGCAATAAACCCTAAACCCTAAATCCTAAATGCTAAACCCTAAACCTAAACCTTACACCCTAAACCCTAAACCCAAAACCCTAAACACTAAAACCTAAATCCTAAACTCTAAACACTAAACTTTAAACTAAAATCCTAAACCCTTAACTAAACCATAAACCTAAACATTAAACCCTAAATCCTAAACCCTAAAATCTAAACCCTAAACCCTAATCCTAAACCTAAACCATAAACCCTAATTCATAAACCCTAAATCCTAAACTCCAAAGCCTAAACCCTAAACACTAAACCCTAAACCCTAAGACAAAAACCCTAAACCCTAAGTGCTAAATACTAAACCTAAGCCCTAAACCCTAAACCCTAAACCCTAAATCTTAATCCCTATACCCTAAACCCTAAACCCTAAGTGCTAAACACTAAACCTAAACCCTAAACCCTAAACCCAAATCCTAAACCCTAAATCTTAATCCCTAGACTGTAAACCCTAAACCCAAAACATTTAGCCTAAAATTGTAAACCCTAAACCCTAAGCGATAAATCCAAAACCCTAAACCGTACATCCTAAACCCTAAAACCTCAACCCTAACCCTAAAACCTAAACCGTAAAAGTTAAATTCTAAACCTAAACCCTAAACCCTAAACCCTAAACCCTAAACCATCAATCGTAAACCCTAAATAGTAAACCCTACACCCTAAATCCTAAACCCTAAACCCTAAACCCTAAACCCTAAACCTAAATCCTAAACCTCAAACCCAAAATCAAAAACCTTAAACCCTAAACATTGAACCCTAACCCTAAATCCTAAACCATAAATCCTAAACCCTAAACTCAAAACCCTAAATCCAATACCCTAAATCCTCACCAACAAACTGTAAACCTAATTCCTAAACTCTATGCCCTAAACCCTAAACCCTAAACCTTAAAACCAAAATCATAAACCCTAAACCCTAAACCATAAACCATAAACCTTAAACCCAAAAATCATAAACCCTAAACCCTAAACCCCAAACCCTAAGCAATAAACCCTAAACCCTAAATCCTAAATGCTAAACCCTAAACCTAAACATTACACCCTAAACCCTAAACCCAAAACCCTAAACACTAACACCTAAATCCTAAACTCTAAACCCTAAACTTTAATCTAAAATCCTAAACCCTTAACTAAACCATAAACCTAAACATTAAACCGTCAATCCTAAACCCTAAAATCTAAACCCTAAACCCAAATCCTAAACCTAAACCGTAAACCCTAATTCATAAACCCTAAATCCTAAACTCCAAAGCCTAAACCCTAAACACTAAACCCTAAACCCTAAGACAAAAACCCTAAACCCTAAGTTCTAAATACTAAACCTAAGCCCTAAACCCTAAACCCTAAACCCTAATCCTAAACCCTAAATCTTAATCCCTATACCTTAAACCCTAAACCATAAACCTTTAGCCTAAACTCATAAACCCTAAACCCTAAACCCTAAACCCTAAGCAATAAATCCTAACTCCTAAACCTAAACACTACATCCTAAACACTAAAAACTAAACCCTAAACCCTAAACACTAAAACCCAAACCCTAAATTCTAAACCCTAAACTTTAACCAAAAATCCTAAACCCTAAACTAAAACATAAACCTAAACTTTAAACCCTAAATCCTAAACCCGAAATTCTAAACCCTAAACCCTAATCCTAAACCTAACCCATAAACCCAAATTCATAAACCCTAAATCCTAAACTCCAAACCCTAAACCCGAAACACTAAACCCTAAACCCTAAGACAAAAACCCTAAACCCTAAGTGCTAAACCCTAAGACAAAAACCCTAAACCATAAACCATAAACCTTAAACCCAAAATCATAATCCCTAAACCCTAAACCCTAATCCTAAACCCTAAATATTAATCCCTATACCCTAAACCCTAAACCCTAAACCTTTAGCCAAAAATCTAAAACCCCAAACCCTAAACCCAAAGCCATCAACTCTAAACCCTAATACCTAACCCTAAATTTGAAACCCTAAACCCTAATCCTAAACCTAAATCATAAACCCTAATTCATAAACCCTAAATCCTAAACTCCAAACCAAAAACCCTAAACACTAAACTCTAAACCCTAAATTTAACCTTAAACACTAAACCCTAAACCCTAAGACAAAAACCCTAAACCCAAAGTGCTAAACACTAAACCTAAACCCTAAACCCTAAACCGTAATCCTAAACCCTGAATCTTAATCCCTATACCGTCAATTCTAAACCCTAAACCTTTAGCCCAAAATCATAAACCCTAAACCCTAAACGACAAACCCTAAACCCTAACCCCTAAACCTAAACCCTACATCCTAAACCCTAAAAATGAAATCCAAACCCCTAAATGCTAAACCCTACATGTTAAACCCTAAACCAAAACACTAAACCCTAAACCCTAAACCCTAAATCATAAACTCCAAACCCTAAACCCTAAACACGAAATACTAAACCCTAAATTTAACCCTAAACACTAAACCCTAAACCCTAAGACAAAAACCCTAAACCATAAGTGCTAAACACTAAACCCTAAACCCTAAACCCTAAGACAAAAACCCTAAACCCTAATTCATAAACCCTAAATCCTAAACTCCAAACCCTAAACCCTAAACACTGAACTCTAAACCCTAAACTTAACCCAAAACATTAAACCCTGAACCCTAAGACAAAAACCCAAAACCCTAAGTGCTAAACAACAAACCTAAACCCTAAACACTAAACCCTAAATCTTATTCCCTAGACCATAAACCCTAAACCCAAAACCTTTAGCCTAAAATTGTAAACCCTAAACCATAAGCGATAAATCCAAAACCCTAAACCGTACATCCTAAACCCTAAAACCTCAACCCTAACCCTAAAACCTAAACCCTAAAAGTTAAATTCTAAACCTAAACCCTAAACCCTAAACCCTAAACCCTAAACCCTAAACCCTAAACCTAAACCCTAAACCATCAATCGTAAACTCTAAATAGTAAACCCTACACCCTAAATCCTAAACCCCAAACCCTAAACCCTAAACCTAAATCCTAAACCATAAATCCTAAACCCTAAACTCAAAACCCTAAATCCAATACCCTAAATCCTCACCAACAAACTGTAAACCTAATTCCTAAACTCTATGCCCTAAACCCTAAACCCTAAACCTTAAAACCAAAATCATAAACCCTAAACTCTAAACCATAAACCATAAACCTTAAACCCAAAAATCATAAACCCTAAACCCTAAACCCCAAACCCTAAGCAATAAACCCTAAACCCTAAATCCTAAATGCTAAACCCTAAACCTAAACCTTACACCCTAAACCCTAAACCCAAAACCCTAAACACTAAAACCTAAATCCTAAACTCTAAACACTAAACTTTAATCTAAAATCCTAAACCCTTAACTAAACCATAAACCTAAACATTAAACCCTAAATCCTAAACCCTAAAATCTAAACCCTAAACCCTAATCCTAAACCTAAACCATAAACCCTAATTCATAAACCCTAAATCCTAAACTCCAAAGCCTAAACCCTAAACACTAAACCCTAAACCCTAAGACAAAAACCCTAAACCCTAAGTGCTAAATACTAAACCTAAGCCCTAAACCCTAAACCCTAATCCTAAACCCTAAATCTTAATCCCTATACCCTAAACCCTAAACCCTAAGTGCTAAATACTAAACCTAAACCCTAAACCCTAAACCCAAATCCAAAACCCTAAATCTTAATCCCTAAACTGTAAACCCTAAACCCAAAACCTTTAGCCTAAAATTGTAAACCCTAAACCCTAAGCGATAAATCCAAAACCCTAAACCGTACATCCTAAACCCTAAAACCTCAACCCTAACCCTAAAACCTAAACCGTAAAAGTTAAATTCTAAACCTAAACCCTAAACGCTAAACCCTAAACCTAAACCCCAAACCATCAATCGTAAACCCTAAATAGTAAACCCTACACCCTAAATCCTAAACCCTAAACCCTAAACCCTAAACCCTAAACCTAAATCCTAAACCTCAAACCCAAAATCAAAAACCTTAAACCCTAAACATTGAACCCTAACCCTAAACCCTAAACCATAAATCCTAAACCCTAAACTCAAAACCCTAAATCCAATACCCTAAATCCTCACCAACAAACTGTAAACCTAATTTCTAAACTCTATGCCCTAAACCCTAAACCCTAAACCTTAAAACCAAAATCATAAACCCTAAACCCTAAACCATAAACCATAAACCTTAAACCCAAAAATCATAAACCCTAAACCCTAAACCCCAAACCCTCAGCAATAAACCCTAAACCCTAAATCCTAAATGCTAAACCCTAAACCTAAACATTACACCCTAAACCCTAAACCCAAAACCCTAAACACTAACACCTAAATCCTAAACTCTAAACCCTAAACTTTAATCTAAAATCCTAAACCGTTAACTAAACCATAAACCTAAACATTAAACCGTCAATCCTAAACCCTAAAATCTAAACCCTAAACCCAAATCCTAAACCTAAACCGTAAACCCTAATTCATAAACCCTAAATCCTAAACTCCAAAGCCTAAACCCTAAACACTAAACCCTAAACCCTAAGACAAAAACCCTAAACCCTCAGTGCTAAATACTAAACCTAAGCCCTAAACCCTAAACCCTAAACCCTAATCCTAAACCCTAAATCTTAATCCCTATACCGTAAACCCTAAACCATAAACCTTTAGCCTAAACTCATAAACCCTAAACCCTAAACCCTAAACCCTAAGCAATAAATCCTAACTCCTAAACCTAAACACTACATCCTAAACACTAAAAACTAAACCCTAAACCCTAAACACTAAAACCCAAACCCTAAATTCTAAACCCTAAACTTTAACCAAAAATCCTAAACCCTAAACTAAAACATAAACCTAAACTTTAAACCCTAAATCCTAAACCCGAAAATCTAAACCCTAAACCCTAATCCTAAACCTAACCCATAAACCCAAATTCATAAACCCTAAATCCTAAACTCCAAACCCTAAACCCGAAACACTAAACCCTAAACCCTAAGACAAAAACCCTAAACCCTAAGTGCTAAACCCTAAGACAAAAACCCTAAACCATAAACCATAAACCTTAAACCCAAAATCATAATCCCTAAACCCTAAACCCTAATCCTAAACCCTAAATATTAATCCCTATACCCTAAACCCTAAACCCTAAACCTTTAGCCAAAAATCTAAAACCCCAAACCCTAAACCCAAAGCCATCAACTCTAAACCCTAATACCTAACCCTAAATTTGAAACCCTAAACCCTAATCCTAAACCTAAATCATAAACCCTAATTCATAAACCCTAAATCCTAAACTCCAAACCAAAAACCCTAAACACTAAACTCTAAACCCTAAATTTAACCTTAAACACTAAACCCTAAACCCTAAGACAAAAACCCTAAACCCAAAGTGCTAAACACTAAACCTAAACCCTAAACCCTAAACCGTAATCCTAAACCCTGAATCTTAATCCCTATACCGTCAATTCTAAACCCTAAACCTTTAGCCCAAAATCATAAACCCTAAACCCTAAACGACAAACCCTAAACCCTAACCCCTAAACCTAAACCCTACATCCTAAACCCTAAAACCTAACCATAACCCTAAACCCTAAACCCTATATGTTAAACCCTAAACCTAAACCCTAAACCCTAAACCCTAAACCCTAAACCCTATGACCTTAAACCTAAACACTAAACCCTAAACCCTAAACCCTAAACCCTAATCCCTAAACCTAAATCGTAAACCTTAAACCCAAAATCATCAACCTTAAACCCTAAACCCTGAACCCTAACCCAAAACCCTAAAACATAAACCCAAAACCCTAAGACCAATACCCTAAATCCTAACCAATAAATCGTAAACCTAATTACTAAACTCTATGCCCCAAACCCTAAAGCTAAACCCTAAACCTTAAACCCAAAATCATAAACCCTAAACCCTAAACCATAAACCATAAACCTTAAACCCAAAATCATAATCACTAAACTCTAAACCCTAAACCCTAAGCAATAAACCCTAAACCCTAAATCCTAAATGCTAAACCCTAAACCTAGACCCTACACCCTACACCATACACCATACACCCTAAACCCTAAACCCTAAACTCTCAACCCTAAACTTTAACCTAAAATCCTAAACCCTAAACTAAACCATAAACCTAAACCCTACACCCTAAGCGCTAAACACTAAACCTTAAACCCTTATCCTAAAACTAAACGAAAAACCCTAATTCATAAACCCTAGATCCTAAACTCCAAACCCTAAACCCTAAACATTAAACTCCAAACACTAAACTCCAAACACTAAATTTAACCCTAAACACTAAACCCTCAACCCTAAGATAAAAACCCTAAACCCTAAGTGCTAAACAGTAAACCTAAACCCTAAACCCTAAACCCTAAACCCTAATCCTAAAGCCTAAATCTTAATCCCTATACTGTAAACCCTAAACCCTAAACCTTTAGCCTAAAATCATAAACCCTAAACCACAAGTGATAAACCCTAAACCCTAAACCCTAAACCTAAACCCTACATCCTAAACCCTAAAATCTAAACCCTAACTTTAAACCCTAAATCCTAAATGTTAAACCCTAAACCTAAACACTAAACCTAAACTCTAAACCTTAAACCATAAATTGTAAACCCTAAATCCTAAATGCAAAACCATAAACCAAAACCCTACACATTAAACCCTAAACACTAAACCCTAAACACTAAAACCTAAACCCTAATCTTTAACATAAAATCCTAAACCCTAAACTAAACCATAAAGCTAAACTTTAAACCCTAAATCCTAAACCCTAAACCCTAAACTCTAAACCCTAAACCTAAACTTAAACCATAAACCCTAATTCATAAACCCTAAATCTTAAACTCCAAACCCTAAACCCTAAACACTAAACTCTAAACCCTAAATTTAAGCCTAAACACTAAACCCTAAACCCTAAAACAAAAACCCTAAACCCTAAGTGCTAAACACTAAACCTAACCCCTAAACCCTAAACCCTAATCCTAAACCCTAAATATTAATCCCTATACCGTAAATCCTAAACCTTTAGCCTAAAATCATAAACCCTAAACCCTAAGCGATAAACCGTAAACCCTAAACACTAAATCAAAACCCTACATTCTAAACCCTAACACCTAAACCCTAACCTTAAACCCTAAACCCTAAATGTTAAACCCTAAACCTAAACAGTAAATGCTAAACCGTAAACCCTAAACCATAAACCTAAACCATAAACCATAAATCGTAAACCCTAAATACCAAACCCTACACCCTAAATACTAAACCCTAAACACTAAACCCTAAACCCTAAACCTAAATCCTAAACCTCAAACCTAAAATCATAAACCTTAAACCTTAATCACTGAACCCTAACCCTCAACCCTAAACCCTAAACCCTAAACCCTAAACCCAAAAACCAAAACCCTAAATCCTAACCAATAAACCGTAAACCTAATTTCTAAACTCTTTGCCCTAAACCCTAAGCCCTAAACCTTAAACCCAAAATCATAAACCCTAAACCATAAACCATAAACCATAAACCTTAAACCCAAAATCAAAATCCGTAAACCCTAAACACTAAACCCTAAGCAATAAACCCTAAACCCTAAATCCTAAATACTAAACCCTAAACCTAAACCCTACACCCTAAACCCTAAACCCTAAACACTAAAACATAAACCCTAAACTCTAAACCCTAAAGTATAACCTAAAATCCTAAACCCTAAACTAAACCATAAACCTAAACTTTAAACCCTAAATCCTAAACCCTAAACCCTAAACTCTAAACCCTAAACCCTAATCCTAAACCAAAACCATAATCCTTAATTCCTAAACCCTAAATCCTAAGCTCCAAACCCTAAACCCTAAACACTAAATACTAAACCCTAAATTTAACCCTAAACACTAAAATCTAAACCCTAAGACAAAAACTCTAAACCCTAAGTGATAAATACTAAACCTAAATGCTAAACCCTAATCCTAAACCCTTAATCTTAATCCCTATACCGTAAACCCTAAACCCTAAATCTTTAGCCTAAAATCATAAACCCTCAACCCTAACCCAAAAACCCTAAACCTAAAGCCATAAACTCTAAACCCTAATCCCTAACCCTGAATTTGAAACCCTAAACGCTAAACCCTAATCCTAAACCTAAACCATAAACCCTAAATCCTAAACTACAAACCCTAAACCCTAAACGCTAAACTCTAAACCCTAAATTTAACCCTAATCACTAAACCCTAAACCCTAAATTTAACCTTAAACACTAAACCCTAAAGCCTAAGACAAAAACCCTAAACCCTAAGTGTTAAACACTAAACGTAAACCCTAATCTTAAACCCTAAATCTTAAACTCTCTACTGTAAACTCTAAACCCTAAACCTTTAGCCAAAAATCATAAACCCTAAACCCTAAGCGATAAACCCTAAACCCTAACCCCTAAACCTAAACACTACATCCTAAACCCTAAAAACTAAACCTTAACCCTAAACCCTAAACCCTAAATGTTAAACGCTAAACCTAAACACTTAACCCTAAACCCTAAACCCTAAACCCTATGACCTAAGCAATAAACCCTAAACCCTAAATCCTAAATGCTAGACCCTAAACCTAAACCATACACTTGAAACCTTAAACTCTAAACCCTAACCGCTAACCCCTAAACCTAAATCCTAAACCTTAAACCCAAAATCATAAACCTTAAACCCTAAACCCTAAACCCTAACCCTAAACCCTAAACCCAAAACCCAAAACCCTAAGACCAAAACTCTAAATCCTAACAAACAAACTGTAAACCTAATTACTAAACACTATCAACTAAACCCAAAACCTAAACACTAAACCTTAAACCCAAAATCATAAACCCTAAACCATAAACCATAAACCTTAAACCCAAAATCATAATCCCTAAACCCTAAACCCTAAGAAATAAACCCTAAACCCTAAATCCTAAATGCTAAACCCTAAACCTAAACCCTACACCCTACATCCTAAACCCCAAACCCTAAACCCTAAACACTAAAACATAAACCCTAAACTCTCAACCCTAAACTTTAACCTAAAATCCTAAACTCTAAACTAAACCACAAACCTAAACTGTAAACCCTAAATCCTTAACCCTATACCTTAAACTCTAAACCCTAAACCCAAATCATAAAACTAAATCAAAAACCCTAAACCCTAAAATCATAAACCCTAAACCCTCAGTGCTAAACACTAAACCTAAACACTAAACCCTAAACCCTAAACCCTAAACCCTAAATCTTAATCCCTATATTGTAAACCCTAAACCTTTAGCCTTAAATCAGAAACCCTAAACCCTAAGCGATAAACCCTCAACCCTAAACCCTAAACCCTAAGCAATAAACCCTAAAACCTAAATCGTAAATGCTAAACCCTAAATCTAAACTCCTACACCCTGCACCCTACACCCTAAACCCTAAACACTTAAACCTAAAACCTAAACTCACAACCCTAAACTTTAACCTAAAATCCTAAACCCTAAACTAAACTATAAACCTAAACTGTAAACCCTAAATCCTAAACATTAAACCATAAACACTAAACCCTAAACCCTAATCCTAAAACTAAACCAAAAACCCTAAATCCTAAACTCCAAATCCTAAACCCTAAACACTAAACTCTCAACCCTAAATTTAACCCTAAACACTAAACCCTAAACCCTAAGATAAAAACCCTAAACCCTAAGTGTTAAAGCTAAATACTAAACCCTAAACCTAAACACTAAACCTAAACCTTAAACCCAAAACTGTAAACAATAAATCCTAAACTCCTAAATACTAAACCCTACGCCCTAAACCCTAACATAAATCCTAAACCTAAACTTAAATCATAAACCTTAAACCCTAAACATAAACCCTAAACCCTAAACCCTAAACCCAAAACCCTAACCCAAAACCCTAAATCCAATAACTCAAATTCTAAACCCTAAAACTAAACCTAATTCCTAAACTCTAAACCCTAAGCCCAAAACCCTAAACCTTGAACCCAAAACCCTAAATCCTAAACCCTAAAACCTAAACAATAAACCCTAAACCCTAAATCCTAAATGATAAACCCTAAACCATAAACCTTAAACCCTAAGCAATAAACCCTAAACCCTAAATGCTAAATGCTAAACCCTAAACCCTAAACCCTAAACTCTAAACCCTAAACTTTAACCTAAAATCCTAAACCATAAACTAAACCATAAACCTAAACTTTAAACCCTAAATCCTAAACCCTAAACCCTAAACCCTAAAGTCTAAATCCTAAACCCTAAACCCTAAACTCTAAACCCTAAACCCTAATCCTAAACCTAAACCATAAACCCTAATTCATAAACCCTAAATCCTAAACTCCAAGCCCTAAACCCTAAACCCTGAGACAAAAACCCTAAACCCTCAGCGCTAAATACAAAACCTAAGCCCTAAACCCTAAACCCTAAATCGTAAACCCTAATCCGAAACCATAAATTTTAATCCCTATACCGTAAACCCTAAACCTTTAACCTAAAATTAGAAACCCTAAACCCTAAGCGATAAACCCTAAACCCTAAACCCTAAACCTAAACCCTACATCTTAAACCCTAAACCAAAAGCCATAAACTCTAAACCCTAATCCCTAACCCTAAATTTAAAACCCTAAACCCTAAACCCTAATCCTAAACCTAAACCATAAACACTAATTCATAAACCCTAAATCCTAAACTCCAAACCAAAAACCCTAAACACTAAACTCTAAACCCTAAATTTAACCTTAAACACTAAACCCTAAACCCTAAGACAAAAACCCTAAACCCTAAGTGCTAAACACTAAACCTAAACCCTAAACCATAAACCGTAATCCTAAACCCTAAATCTTAATCCCTATACCGTCAACTCTAAACCCTAAACCTTTAGCCTAAAATCATAAACCCTAAACCCTAAACCTAAACCCTAAACCTAAACCCTAAACCCTAAACCCTAAACCCTAAACACTAAACCCTAAACCTTAAACCTTAATTCCTATATGTTAAACCCTAAACCTAAACCCTAAACCCTAAACCCTAAACCCTAAACCCTAAACCTAAACCCTTAATCTTAATCCCTATACCGTAAACCCTAAACCCTAAACCCTTAATCTTAATCCCTATACCGTAAACCCTAAACCATAAATCTTTAGCCTAAAATCATAAACCCCAAACCCTAACCCAAAAACCCTAAACCTAAAGCAATAACTCTAAACCCTAATCCCTAACCCTAAATTTTAAACCCTAAACCCTAATCGTAAACCTAAACCATAAACCCTAATTCATAAACCCTAAATCGTAAGCTCCAAACCCTAAACCCTAAACACTAAACACTAAACCCTAAATTTAACCCTAAACACTAAACCTGAAACCCTAAGAGCTAAACACTAAACCTAAACCCTAAACCCTAAACCCTGAACCTAATTCCAAACCCAAAATCTTAAACCCTGTATCGTAAACCCTAGACCCTAAACCTTTAGCCTAAAATCATAAACCCTAAACCCTAACCCAGAAACCCTAAACCCAAAGCCATAAACTCTAAACCCTAATCCCTAACACTAAATTTGAAACCCTAAACCCTAAACCCTAATCCTAAACCTAAACCATAAACCCTCATTCATAAACCCTAAATCCTAAACTCCAAACCCTAAACCCTAAACACTAAACTCTAAACCCTAAATTTAACCCTAAACACTAAACCTTAAACCCTAACACAAAAACCCTAAACCCTAAGTGCTAAACACTAAACCTAAACCCTAAACCCTAAACCCAAATCCTAAACCCTAAATCTTAATCCCTATACTGTAAACTCTAAACCCTAAACCTTTAGCCTAAAATCATAAACCCTAAACCCTATACCATAAACCCTAAACCCTAAATTCTAAACCCTAAACCCTAAGCAATAAACACTAAACCCTAAATGCTAAATGCTTTTTCCTAAACCTAAACCCTACACCCTAAACCCTAAATCTTAAACCCTAAACCCTAAACCCTAAACTCTAACCTAAAATTCGAAACCCTAAACTAAACCATAAACCTAAACTTTAAACCCTAAATCCTAAACCCTAAAACCTAAAGTCTAACTCCTAAACCCTAAACCCTAAACACTAAACACTAAACCCTAATCCTAAACCTAAACCATAAACCCTAATTCATAAACCCTAAATCCTAAACTCCAAACCCTAAACCCTAAACACTAAATTCTAAACCCTAAGTTTAACCCTAAACACTAAACCTAAACCCTAATTCTAAACCCTAAATCTTAATCCCTATATCGTAATCCCTAAACCTTTAGCCTAAAATCAGAAACCCTAAACCCTAAATGATAAACCCTAAACCCTAAACCCTAAACCCTAAACCCTAAGCAATAAACCCTAAACCCTAAATTATAAATGCTAAACCCTAAACCTAAACCCTATACCCTGCACCCTAAACCCTAAACCCTAAACACTTAAAACTAAAACCTAAACTCACAACCCTAAACTTTAACCTAAAATCCTAAACCCTAAACTAAACTATAAACCTAAACTGTAAACACTAAATCCTAAACCCTAAACCTTAAACACTAAACCCTAAACCCTAAACTTTAACCTAAAATCTGAAACCCTAAACTAAACCATAAACCTAAACTTTAAACCCTAAATCCTAAACCCTAAAACCTAAGGTCTAACTCCTAAACCCTAAACCCTAAACACTAAACACTAAACCCTAATCCTAAACCTAAACCATAAACCCTAATTCATAAACCCTAAATCCTAAACTCCAAACCCTAAACCCTAAACACTAAATTCTAAACCCTAAGTTTAACCCTAAACACTAAACCTAAACCCTAAGCCCTAAACCCTAAACCCTAAACCCTAATTCTAAACCCTAAATCTTAATCCCTATATCGTAATCCCTAAACCTTTAGCCTAAAATCAGAAACCCTGAACCCTAAGCGATAAACCCTAAACCCTAAACCCTAAACCCTAAACCCTAAGCAATAAACCCTAAGCAATAAACCCTAAACCCTAAATTATAAATGCTAAACACTAAACCTAAACCCTATACCCTGCACCCTAAACCCTAATCCCTAAACACTTAAACCTAAAACCTAAACTCACAACCCTAAACTTTAACCTAAAATCCTAAACCCTAAACTAAACTATAAACCTAAACTGTAAACACTAAATCCTAAACCCTAAACCTTAAACACTAAACCCTAAACCCTAATCCTAAAACTAAACCAAAAACCCTAATTCATTAACCCTAAATCCTAAACTCCAAATCCTAAACCATAAACACTAAACTCTCAACCCTAAATTTAACCCTAAACACTAAACCCTAAACCCTAAGACAAAAACGCTAAACCCTAAGTGTTAAACAGTAAGTAATAAACCCTAAACCGTAAATGCTAAATGCTTTTACCTAAAGCTAAACCCTACACCCTAAACCCTAAATCTTAAACCCTAAACCCCAAACCCTAAACTTTAACCTAAAATCTGAAACCCTAAACTAAACCATAAACCTAAACTTTAAACCCTAAATCCTAAACCCTAAAACCTAAGGTCTAACTCCTAAACCCTAAACCCTAAACACTAAACACTAAACCCTAATCCTAAACCTAAACCATAAACCCTAATTCATAAACCCTAAATCCTAAACTCCAAACCCTAAACCCTAAACACTAAATTCTAAACCCTAAGTTTAACCCTAAACACTAAACCTAAACCCTAAGCCCTAAACCCTAAACCCTAAACCCTAATTCTAAACCCTAAATCTTAATCCCTATATCGTAATCCCTAAACCTTTAGCCTAAAATCAGAAACCCTGAACCCTAAGCGATAAACCCTAAACCCTAAACCCTAAACCCTAAACCCTAAGTAATAAACCCTAAACCCTAAATTGTAAATGCTAAACCCTAAACCTAAACCCTACACCCTGCACCCTAAACCCTAAACCCTAAACACTTAAACCTAAAACCTAAACTCACAACCCTAAACTTTAACCTAAAATCCTAAACCCTAAACTAAACTATAAACCTAAACTGTAAACCCTAAATCCTAAACCCTAAACCTTAAACACTAAACCCTAAACCCTAATCCTAAAACTAAACCAAAAACCCTAATTCATTAATCCTAAATCCTAAACTCCAAATCCTAAACCCTAAACACTAAACTTTCAACCCTAAATTTAACCCTAAACACTAAACCCTAAACCCTAAGACAAAAACGCTAAACCCTAAGTGTTAAACAGTAAGCCTAAACCCTAAACCCTAATCCTAAACCTTAAATCTTAATCCCTATATCGTAAACCCTTAACCCTAAACCTTTAGCTTAAAATCACAAACCTTAAACCCTAAGTGATAAACCCTAAACCCTAAACCCTAAACCTAAACCCTACATGCTAAACCCTAAAACCTAAACCCTAACCCTAAACCCTAAACCCTAAAAGTTAAACCCTAAACCTAAACACTAAACCCTAAACATTAAACCCTAAACCCTAAACCATAAATCGTAAACCCTAAATACTAAACCCTACGCCCTAAACCCTAAACCTAAATCCTAAACCTCAAACCTAAAATCATAAACCTTAAACCCTAAACACTAAACCCTAACCCTAAACCCTAAAACCTAAACCCTAAACCCTAAACCCAAAACCTTAAATCCAATACCCTAAATCCTAACCAATAAATTGTAAACCTAATTCCTAAACCCTAAGCCCTAAACCTTAAACCCAAAATCATAAACCCTAAACCATCAACCATAAACCATAAACCATAAACCTTAAACCCAAAATCAAAATCCCTAAGCCCTAAACCCTAAACCCTAAGCAATAAACCCTAAACCCTAAATCCTAAATGCTAAACCCTAAACCTAAACCCTATACCCAAAACTCTAAACCCTAAACGCTAAAACCTAAACCCTAAACTATAACCTAAAATCCTAAACCCTAAATTAAACAATAAACCTAAACTTAAAACCCCAAATCCTGAACCTTAAACCCTAAACTCTAAACCCTAAACCCTAATCCTAAACCTAAACCATAAGCCCTAATTCCTAAACCCTAAATCCTAAACTCCAAACCCTAAACCCTAAACACTAAATACTAAACCCTAAATTTAACCCTAAACACTAAACCCTAAACCCTAAGACAAAAACACTAAACCCTAAGTGCTAAATACTAAACCTAAACCCTAAACCCTAAACCCTAAACCCTAAACCCTAATCCTAAACCCTTAATCTTAATCCCTATACCGTAAACACTAAACCCTAAATCTTTAGCCTCAAATCATAAACCCCAAACCCTAACCCAGAAACCCTAAACCCAAAGCCATAAACTCTAAACCTTATTCCCTAACCCTAAGTTTGAAACCCTAAACCCTAAACCCTAATCCTAAACCTAAACCATAAACCCTAATTCATAAACCCTAAATCCTAAACTCCAAACCCTAAACCCTAAACACTAAACTATAAACCCTAAATTTAACCCTAAACACTAAACCCTAAACCCTAAATTTAACCCTAAACACTAAACCCTAAACCCTAAGACAAAAACCCTAAACCCTATGTGCTAAACACTAAACCTAATCCCTAAATCCTAAACCCTAATCTTAAACACTAACTATTAAACCCTCTACTGTAAACTCTAAACCCTAAACCTTTAGCTTAAAATCATAAACCCTAAACCCTAAGCGATAAACCCTAAACCCTAACCCCTAAACCAAAACACTACATCCAAAACCCTAAAAACTAAACTCTAACCCTAAACCCTAAACCCTAAATGTTAAACGCTAAACCTAAACACTTAACCCTAAACCCTAAACCCTAAACCCTATAACCTAAGCAATAAACCCTAAACCCTAAATCCTAAATGCTAAACCCTAAACCTAAACCATACACTTGAAACCCTAAACTCTAAACCCTAAACGCTAATCCCTAAACCTAAATCCTAAACCTTAAACCCAAAATCATAAAACTTAAACCTTAAACCCCGAACCCTAACCCTAAACCCTAAAACATAAACCCAAAACCCTAAACCCAAAACCCAAAACCCTAAGACCAAAACTCTAAATCCTGACCAACAAACTGTAAACCTAATTACTAAACACTATCAACTAAACCCAAAACCTAAACACTAAACCTTAAACCCAAAATCATCAACCCTAAACCCTAAACCCTAAACCCTAAACCTTAAACCCAAAATCATAATCCTTAAACCCTAAACCCTAAGTAATAAACCCTAAACCCTAAATCCTAAATGCTAAACCCTAAACCTAAACCCTACACCCTACACCTTAAACCCTAAACCCTAAACCCTAAACACTAAAACATAAACCCTAAACTCTCAACCCTAAAATTTAACCTAAAATCCTAAGCCCTAAACTAAACCAAAAACCTAAACTGTAAACCTTAAATCCTCAACCCTAAACCCTAAACTCTAAACCCAAAACCTTAATCATAAAACTAAACCAAAAACCCTAATTCATAAACCCTAAACCCTAAGTGCTAACACTAAACCTAAACCCTAAACCCTAAACCCTAAATCTAACCCTAAAAACTAAACCCTAAACCCTAAGACAAAAACCCTAGACCCTAAGTGCTAAACAGTAAACCTAAACCCTAAACCCTAATCCTAAACCCTAAATCTTAATCCCTACACTGGAAAACCGTAAACCCTGAACATTTAGACTAAAATGATAAACCCTAAACCCTAAGCGATAAACCCTAAACCCTAAACCCCAAACCCCAAACCTAAACCCTACATCCTAAAGCCTAAAACCTAAACCCTAGCCCTAAACCCTAAATGTTAAACCCTAAACCTAAACACTAAACCGTAAATCCTAAACCCTAAACACTAAACCCAAACCCTAAACCATAAATCGTAAGCCCTAAATACTAAACCCTACACCCTAAACCCTAAATCCTAAATATTAAACCCTAAACCTAAACCCTAAACCCTAAACCCTAAACCCTAACCCTAAACCCTAAACCATAAATCATAAACCTTCAATATTTACCCTACACCCCCTAAACCCTAAACCTAAATCAAAAACCTCAAACCTAAAATCCTAAACCTTAAACCCAAACCACTGAACCCTCACCCTAAACCCTAATCCCTAAACCCAAAACCCTACATCCAATACCCTAAATCCAGTACCCTAAATCCTAACCAATAAATAGTAAACCTAATTCCTAAACTCTATGCCCTAAACCCTAAACCCTAAACCTAAAACCCAAAATCATAAACCCTAAACCCTAAACCCTAATTCTAAACCCTAAATCTTAATGCCTATACCGTAAACCCTAAACCCTAAACCTTTAGCCTAAAATAATAAACCCCAAACGCTAACCGAGAAACCCTAAACCCAAAGCCATAAACACTAAACCCTAATCCCTAACCCTAAATTTTAAACCCTAAACCCTAATCGTAAACCTAAACCATAAACCTTAATTCATAAACCCTAAATCCTAAACTCCAAACCCTAAACCCTAAACACTAAACACTAAACCCTAAATTTAACCCTAAACACTAAACCTGAAACCCTAAGTGCTAAACACTAAACCTAAACCCTAAACCCTAAACCCTGAACCGAATTCCAAACCCAAAACATTAAACCCTGTACTGTAAACCCTAGACCCTAAACCTTTAGCCTAAAATCATAAACCCTAAACCCTAACCCAGAAACCCTGAACCCAAAGCCATAAACTCTAAACCCTAATCCCTAACACTAAATTTGAAACCCTAAACCGTAAACCCTAATCCTAAACCTAAACCATAAACCCTCATTCATAAACCCTAAATCCTAAACTCCAAACCCTAAACCCTAAACACTAAACTCTAAACCCTAAATTTAACCCTAAACACTAAACCTTAAACCCTAACACAAAAACCCTAAACCCTAAGTGCTAAACACTAAACCTAAACCCTAAACCCTAAACCCAAATCCTAAACCCTAAATCTTAATCCCTATACTGTAAACTCTAAACCCTAAACCTTTAGCCTAAAATCATACACCCTAAACCCTACACCCTAAACCCTAAACCCTAAACCCTAAACCCTAAACCCTAAACCCTAAACCCTAAACCCTAAACCCTAAGCAATAAACCCTAAACCCAAAATGCTAAATGCTTTTACCTAAACTTAAACCCTACACCATAAACCCTAAATCTTAAACCCTAAACCCTAAACCCTAAACTTTATCCTAAAATCCTAAACCCTAAACTAAACCACAAACCTAAACTTTAAACCCTAAATCCTAAACCCTAAACCCTAAAGTCTAACTCTAAAACCCTAAACCCTAAACCCTAATCCTAAACCTAAACCATAAACCCTAATTCATAAACCCTAAATCCTAAACTCCAAACCCTAAACCCTGAACACTAAACTCTAAACCCTAAGTTTAACCCTAAAATCATAAACCCTAAACCCTAAGTGCTAAACACTAAACCTAAACCCTAAGCCGTAAACCCTAAACCCTAAACCCAAATTCTAAACCCTAAATCTTAATCCCTATATCGTAATCCCTAAACCTTTAGCCTAAAATCAGAAACCCTAAACCTTAAGCGATAAACCCTAAACCCTAAACCCTAAACCCTAAGCAATAAACCCTAAACCCTAAATCGTAAATGCTAAACCCTAACACAAAAACCCTAAACCCTAAGTGCTAAACACTAAACCTAAACCCTAAACCCTAAACCCAAATCCTAAACCCTAAATCTTAATCCCTATATTGTAAACTCTAAACCCTAAACCTTTAGCCTAAAATCATAAACCCTAAACCCTACACCCTAAACCCTAAACCCTAAACCCTAAACTCTAAGCAATAAACCCTGAACCCTAAATGCTAAATGCTTTTACCAAAACCTAAACCCTACACCCTAAACCCTAAATCTTAAACCCTAAACCCTAAACCCTAAACTTTAACCTAAAATCCTAAACCCTAAACTAAACCATAAACCTAAACTTTAAACCCTAAATCCTAAACCCTACACCCTAAAGTCTAACTCCTAAACCCTAAACCCTAAACCCTAATCCTACACCTAAACCATAAACCCTGAATCCTAAACTCCAAACCCTAAACCCTAAACACTAAATTCTAAACCCTAAGTTTTACCCTAAAATCATAAACCCTAAACCCTAAGTGCTAAAATTTAAACCTAAACCCTAAGCCCAAAACCCTAAACCCTAAACCCTAATTCTAAACCCTAAATCTTATTCCTTATATCGTAATCCCTAGCCCTTTAGCCTAAAATCAGAAACCCTAAACCGTAAGCAATAAACCCTAAACCCTAAGCAATAAACCCTAAACCCAAAATCGTAAATGCTAAACCCTAAACGTAAACCCTATACCCTAAACCCTAAACACTTAAACCTAAAACCTAAACTCACAACCCTAAACTTTAACCTAAAATCCTAAACCCTAAACTAAACTATAAACCTAAACTGTAAACCCTAAATCCTAAACCCTAAACCTTAAACACTAAACCCTAAACCCTAATCCTAAAACTAAACCAAAAACCCTAATTCATTAACCCTAAATCCTAAACTCCAAATCCTAAACCCTAAACACTAAACTCTCAACCCTAAATTTAACCCTAAACCCTAAACCCTAAACCCTAAGACAAAAACCCTAAACCCTAAGTGTTAAACAGTAAGCCTAAACCCTAAACCCTATTCCTAAACCTTAAATCTTAATCCCTATATCGTAAACCTTAAACCCTAAACCTTTAGCTTAAAATCATAAACCCTAAACCCTAAGAGATAAACCCTAAACCCTAAACCCTAAACCTAAACCCTAAAACCTAAACCCTAACCCTAAACCCTAAACCCTAAATGTTAAACCCTAAACCTAAACACTAAACCCTAAACCTTAAACCCTAAACTCTAAACCATAAATCGTAAACACTAAATACTAAACCCTACGCCCTAAACCCTAAACCTAACTCCTAAACCTCAAACCTAAAATCATAAACCTTAAACCCTAAACACTGAACCCTAACCCTAAACCCTAAACCCTAAAACCTAAACCCTAACCCCAAAATGCTAAATCCAATACCCTAAATCCTAACCAATAAATCGTAAACCATATACCTTAAACCCAAAATCAAAATCCCTAAACCCTAAACCCTCAACCCTAAGCAATAAACCCTAAACCCTAAATCCTAAATGCTAAACCCTAAACCTAAACCCTACACCCAAAACCCTAAACCCTAAACACTAAAACCTAAACCCTAAACTACAACCTAAAATCCTAAACCCTAAATTAAACCATAAACCTAAACTTTAAACCCTAAATCCTAAACCCTAAACCCTAAACTCTAAACCCTAAACCTTAATCCTTAACCTAAACCATAAGCCCTAATTCCTAAACCCTATATCCTAAACTCCAAACCCTAAACCCTAAACACTAAATACTAAACCCTAAATTTAACCCTAAACACTAAACACTAAACCCTAAGACAAAAACTCAAAACCTTAAGTGCTAAATACTAAACCTAAACCCTAAACCCTAAACCCTAAACCCTAATCCTAAACCCTTATTCTTAATCCCTATACCGTCAACCCTAAACCCTAAATCTTTAACCTAAAATCATAAACCCCAAACCCTAACCCAAAAACCCTAAACCCAAAGCCATAAACTCTAAACCTTATTCCCTAACCCTAAGTTTGAAACCCTAAACCCTAAACCCTAATCCTAAACCTAAACCATAAACCCTAATTCATAAACCCTAAATCCTAAACTCCAAACCCTAAACCCTAAACACTAAACTCTAAACCCTAAATTTAACCCTAAACACTAAACCTTAAACCCTAAATTTAACCCTACACACTAAACCCTAAACCCTATGTGCTAAACACTAAACCTAAACCCTAAATCCTAAACCCTAATCTTAAACACTCACTCTTAAACCCTCTACTATAAACTCTAAACCCTAAACCTTTAGCCTAAAATCATAAACGCTAAACCCTAAGCGATAAACCCTAAACCCTAACCCCTAAACCTAAACACTACATCCAAAACCCTAAAAACTAAACCCTAACCCTAAATCCTAAACCCTAAATGTTAAACGCTAAACCTAAACCCTAAACCCTAAACCCTAAACCCTAAACCCTATGATCTAAGCAATAAACCCTAAACCCTATATCCTAAATGCTAAATCCTAAACCTAAACCATACACTTGAAACCCTAAACTCTAAACCCTAAACGCTAACCCCTAAACCTAAATCCTAAACGTTAAACCCAAAATCATAAACCTTAAACCCTAAACCCTGAACCCTACCCCTAAACCCTAAAACATAAACCCAAAACCCTAAACCCAAAACCCAAAACACTAAGACCAAAACTCTAAATCCTGACCAACAAACTGTAAACCTAATTACTAAACACTATCAACTAAACCCAAAACCTAAACACTAAACCTTAAACCCAAAATCATCAACCCTAAACCCTAAACCCTAAACCCTAAACCTTAAACCCAAAATCATAATCCTTAAACCCTAAACCCAAAGCAATAAACCCTAAACCCTAAATCCTAAATGCTAAACCCTAAACCTAAACCCTACACCCTACACCCTAAATCCTAAACCCTAAACCCTAAACACTAAAACATAAACCCTAAACTCTCAACCCTAAACTTTAACCTAAAATCCTAAACCCTAAACTAAACCACAAACCTAAACTGTAAACCTTAAATCCTCAACCCTAAACCCTAAACTCTAAACCCTAAACCCTAAGTTTAACCCTAAACACTAAACCCTAAACCCTAAACCCTAAGACAAAAACCCTAAACCCTAAGTGCTAAACAGAAAACCTAAACCCTAAACCCTAATCCTAAACCCTAAATCTTAATCCCTATATTGGAAAACCGTAAACCCTGAACCTATAGCCTAAAATCATAAACCCCAAACCCTAACCCAGAAACCCTAAACCCAAAGCCATAAACTCTAAACCCTAATCCCTAACCCTAAATTTTAAACCCTAAACCCTAATCGTAAACCTAAACCATAAACCTTAATTCATAAACCCTAAATCCTAAACTCCAAACCCTAAACCCTAAACACTAAACACTAAACCCTAAATTTAACCCTAAACACTAAACCTAAAACCCTAAGTGATAAACACTAAACCTAAACCCTAAACCCTAAACCCTGAACCTACTTCCAAACCCAAAACCTTAACCCCTGTACCGTAAACCCTAGACCCTAAACCTTTAGCCTAAAATCATAAACCCTAAACCCTAACACAGAAACCCCAAACCCAAAGCCATAAACTCTAAACCCTAATCCCTAACACTAAATTTGAAACCCTAAACCCTAAACCCTAATCCTAAACCTAAACCATAAACCCTCATTCATAAACCCTAAATCCTAAACTCCAAACCCTAAACCCTAAACACTAAACTCTAAACCCTAAATTTAACCCTAAACACTAAACCTTAAACCCTAACACAAAAACCCTAAACCCTAAGTGCTAAACACTAAACCTAAACCCTAAACCCTAAACCCAAATCTTAAACCCTAAATCTTAATCCCTATACTGTAAACTCTAAACCCTAAACCTTTAGCCTGAAATCATAAACCCTAAACCCTAAACCCTAAACCCTAAGCAATAAACCCTAAACCCAAAATGCTAAATGCTTTTACCTAAACCTAAACCCTACACCCTAAACCCTAAATCTTAAACCCTAAACCTTAAACCCTAAACTTTAACCTAAAATCCTAAACCCTGAACTAAACCATAAACCTAAACCTTAAACCCTAAATCCTAAACCTTAAACCCTAAACCCTAAACCCTAATCCTAAACCTAAACCATAAACCTTAAATCCTAAACTCCAAACCCTAAACCCTAAACACTAAATTCAAAACCCTAAGTTTAACCCTAAAATCATAAACCCTAAACCCTAAGTGCTAAACACTAAACCTAAACCCTAAGCCCTAAACCCTAAACCCTAAACCCTAATTCTAAACCCTAAATCTTAATCCCTATATCGTAATCCCTAAACCTTTAGCCTAAAATCAGAAACCCTAAACCCTAAGCGATAAACCCTAAACCCTAAGCAATAAACCCTAAACCCTAAATCATAAAAGCTAAACCCTAAACAAAAACCCTACACCCTGCACCCTAAACCCTAAACCCTAAACACTTAATCCTAAAACCAAAACTCACAACCCTAAACTTTAACCTAAAATCCTAAACCCTAAACTAAACTATAAACCTAAACTGTAAACCCTAAATCCTAAACCCTAAACCTTAAACACTAAACCCTAAACCCTAATCCTAAAACTAAACCAAAAACCCTAATTCATTAACCCTAAATCCTAAACTCCAAATCCTAAACCCTAAACACTAAACTCTCAACCCCAAATTTAACCCTAAACACTAAACGCTAAACCCTAAGACAAAAACGCTAAACCCTAAGTGTTAAACAGTAAGCAATAAACCCTAAACCCTAAATGCTAAATGCTTTTACCTAAACCTAAACCCTACACCCTAAACCCTAAATCTTAAACCCTAAACCCTAAACCCTAAACATTAACCTAAAATCCGAAACCCTAAACTAAACCATAAACCTAAACTTTAAACCCTAAATCCTAAACCCTAAAACCTAAAGTCTAACTCCTAAACCCTAAACCCTAAACACTAAACGCTAAACCCTAATCCTAAACCTAAACCATAAACCCTAAATCCTAAATCCTAAACTCCAAACCCTAAACCCTAAACACTAAATTCTAAACCCTAAGTTTAACCCTAAACACTAAACCTAAACCCTAAGCCCTAAACCCTAAACCCTACGCCCTAATTCTTAACCCTAAATCTTAATCCCTATATCGTAATCCCTAAACCTTTAGCCTAAAATCAGAAACCCTGAACCCTAAGCGATAAACCCTAAACCCTAAACCCTAAAGCCTAAACCCTAAGCAATAAACCCTAAACCCTAAATTGTAAATGCTAAACCCTAAACCTAAACCCTACACCCTGCACCCTAAACCCTAAACCCTAAACACTTAAACCTAAAACCTAAACTCACAACCCTAAACTTTAACCTAAAATCCTAAACCCTAAACTAAACTATAAACCTAAACTGTAAACACTAAATCCTAAACCCTAAACCTTAAACACTAAACCCTAAACTCTAATCCTAAAACTAAACCAAAAACCCTAATTCATTAACCCTAAATCCTAAACTCCAAATCCTAAACCCTAAACACTAAACTCTCAACCCTAAATTTAAACCTAAACACTAAACCCTAAACCCTAAGACAAAAACGCTAAACCCTAAGTGTTAAACAATAAGCCTAAACCCTAAACCCTAATCCTAAACCTTAAATCTTAATCCCTATATCGTAAACCCTTAACCCTAAACCTTTAGCTTAAAATCACAAACCTTAAACCCTAAGTGATAAACCCTAAACCTAAACCCTACATGCTAAACCCTAAAACCTAAACCCTAACCCTAAACCCTACACCCTAAATGTTAAACCCTAAACCTAAACACTAAACCCTAAACATTAAATCCTAAACCCTAAACCATAAATCGTAAACCCTAAATACTAAACCCTACGCCTTAAACCCTAAACCTAAATCCTAAACCTCAAACCTAAAATCATAAACCTTAAACCCTAAACACTGAACCCTAACCCTAAACCCTAAAACCTAAACCCTAAACCCTAAACCCAAGACCCTAAATCCAATACCCTAAATCCTAACCAATAAATTGTAAACCTAATTCCTAAACCCTAAGCCCTAAACCTTAAACCCAAAATCATAAATCCTAAACCCTAAATCATAAACCATAAACCATAAACCTTAAACCCAAAATCAAAATCCCTCAACCCTAAACCCTAAACCCTAAGCAATAAACCCTAAACCCTAAATCCTAAATGCTAAACCCTAAACCTAAACCCTATACCCAAAACTCTAAACCCTAAACGCTAAAACCTAAACCTTAAACTATAACCTAAAATCCTAAACCCTAAATTAAACAATAAACCTAAACTTAAAACCCTAAATCCTGAACCTTAAACCCTAAACTCTAAACCCTAAACCCTAATCCTAAACCTAAACCATAAGCCCTAATTCCTAAACCCTAAATCCTAAACTCCAAACCCTAAACCCTAAACACTAAATACTAAACCCTAAATTTAACCCTAAACACTAAACCCTAAACCCTAAGACAAAAACTCTAAACCCTAAGTGCTAAATACTAAACCTAAACCCTAAACCCTAAACCCTAAACCCTAAACCCTAATCCTAAACCCTTAATCTTAATCCCTATACCGTAAACACTAAACCCTAAATCTTTAGCCTAAAATCATAAACCCCAAACCCTAACCCAGAAACCCTAAACCCAAAGCCATAAACTCTAAACCTTATTCCCTAACCCTAAGTTTGAAACCCTAAACCCTAAACCCTAATCCTAAACCTAAACCATAAACCCTAATTCATAAACCCTAAATCCTAAACTCCAAACCCTAAACCCTAAACACTAAACTATAAACCCTAAATTTAACCCTAAACACTAAACCCTAAACCCTAAATTTAACCCTAAACACTAAACCCTAAACCCTATGACAAAAACCCTAAACCCTATGTGCTAAACACTAAACCTAATCCCTAAATCCTAAACCCTAATCTTAAACACTAACTATTAAACCCTCTACTGTAAACTCTAAACCCTAAACCTTTAGCTTAAAATCATAAACCCTAAACCCTAAGCGATAAACCCTAAACCCTAACCCCTAAACCAAAACACTACATCCAAAACCCTAAAAACTAAACTCTAACCCTAAACCCTAAACCCTAAAGGTTAAACGCTAAACCTAAACACTTAACCCTAAACCCTAAACCCTAAACCCTATAACCTAAGCAATAAACCCTAAACCCTAAATCCTAAATGCTAAACCCTAAACCTAAACCATACACTTGAAACCCTAAACTCTAAACCCTAAACGCTAATCCCTAAACCTAAATCCTAAACCTTAAACCCAAAATCATAAAACTTAAACCTTAAACCCCGAACCCTAACCCTAAACCCTAAAACATAAACCCAAAACCCTAAACCCAAAACCCAAAACACTAAGACCAAAACTCTAAATCCTGACCAACAAACTGTAAACCTAATTACTAAACACTATAAACTAAACCCAAAACCTAAACACTAAACCTTAAACCCAAAATCATCAACCCTAAACCCTAAACCCTAAATCCTAAACCTTAAACCCAAAATCATAACCCTTAAACCCTAAACCCTAAGTAATAAACCCTAAACCCTAAATCCTAAATGCTAAACCCTAAACCTAAACCCTACACCCTACACCTTAAACCCTAAACCCTAAACACTAAAACATAAACCCTAAACTCTCAACCCTAAAATTTAACCTAAAATCCTAAGCCCTAAACTAAACCAAAAACCTAAACTGTAAACCTTAAATCCTCAACCCTAAACCCTAAACTCTAAACCCAAAACCTTAATCAAAAAACTAAACCAAAAACCCTAATTCATAAACCCTAAACCCTAAGTGCTAAACACTAAACCTAAACCCTAAACCCTAAACCCTAAATCTAACCCTAAACCCTAAGACAAAAACCCTAAACCCTAAGTGCTAAATAGTAAACCTAAACCCTAAACCCTAATCCTAAACCCTAAATCTTAATCCCTATACTGGAAAACCGTAAACCCTGAACATTTAGACTAAAATGATAAACCCTAAACCCTAAGCGATAAACCCTAAACCCTAAACCCCAAACCCCAAACCCCAAACCTAAACCCTACATCCTAAAGCCTAAAACCTAAACCGTACCCCTAAACCCTAAATGTTAAACCCTAAACCTAAACACTAAACCCTAAACCCTAAACCCTAAACCCTAAACCATAAATCGTAAGCCCTAAATACTAAACCCTACACCCTAGACCCTAAACCCTAAATGTTAAACCCTAAACCTAAACCCTAAACCCTAAACCCTAAACCTTAACCCTAAACCCTAAACCATAAATCATAAACCTTCAATATTTACCCTACACCCCCTAAACCCTAAACCTAAATCAAAAACCTCAAACCTAAAATCCTAAACCTTAAACCCTAACAACTGAACCCTAACCCTAAACCCTAATCCCTAAATCCAAAACCCTACATCCAATACCCTAAATCTAGTACCCTAAATCCTAACCAATAAACAGTAAACCTAATTCCTAAACTCTATGCCCTAAACCCTAAACCCTAAACCTAAAACCCAAAATCATAATCCCTAAACCCTAAACCCTAATTCTAAACCCTAAATCTTAATGCCTATACCGTAAACCCTAAACCCTAAACCTTTAGCCTAAAATAATAAACCCCAAACGCTAACCCAGAAACCCTAAACCCAAAGCCATAAACTCTAAACCCTAATCCCTAACCCTAAATTTTAAACCCTAAACCCTAATCGTAAACCTAAACCATAAACCTTAATTCATAAACCCTAAATCCTAAACTCCAAACCCTAAACCCTAAACACTAAACACTAAACCCTAAATTTAACCCTAAACACTAAACCTAAAACCCTAAGTGCTAAACACTAAACCTAAACCCTAAACCCTAAACCCTGAACCTACTTCCAAACCCAAAACCTTAAACTCTGTACTGTAAACCCTAGACCCTAAACCTTTAGCCTAAAATCATAAACCCTAAACCCTAACCCAGAAACCCTGAACCCAAAGCCATAAACTCTAAACCCTAATCCCTAACACTAAATTTGAAACCCTAAACCGTAAACCCTAATCCTAAACCAAAACTATAAACCCTAATTCATAAACCCTAAATCCTAAACTCCAAACCCTAAACCCTAAACACTAAACTCTAAACCCTGAATTTAACCCTAAACACTAAACCTTAAACCCTAACACAAAAACCCTAAACCCTAAGTGCTAAACACTAAACCTAAACCCTAAACCCTAAACCCAAATCCTAAACCCTAAATCTTAATCCCTATACTGTAAACTCTAAACCCTAAACCTTTAGCCTAAAATCATACACCCTAAACCCTATACCCTAAACCCTAAACCCTAAACCCTAAACCCTAAACCCTAAGCAATAAACCCTAAACCCTAAGCAATAAACCCTAAACCCAAAATGCTAAATGCTTTTACCTAAACTTAAACCCTACACCCTAAACCCTAAATCTTAAACCCTAAACCCTAAACCCTAAACTTTAACCTAAAATCCTAAACCCTAAACTAAACCATAAACCTAAACTTTAAACCCTAAATCCTAAACCCTAAACCCTAAAGTCTAACTCCTAAACCCTAAACCCTAAATCCTAATCCTAAACCTAAACCATAAACCCTAATTCATAAACCCTAAATCCTAAACTCCAAACCCTAAACCCTGAACACTAAATTCTAAACCCTAAGTTTAACCCTAAAATCATAAACCCTAAACCCTAAGTGCTAAACACTAAACCTAAACCCTAAGCCGTAAACCCTAAACCCTAAACCCATATTCTAAACCCTAAATCTTAATCCCTATATCGTAATCCCTAAACCTTTAGCCTAAAATCAGAAACCCTAAACCCTAAGCGATAAACCCTAAACCCTAAACCCTAAACCCTAAGCAATAAACCCTAAACCCAAAATCGTAAATGCTAAACCCTAACACAAAAACCCTAAACCCTAAGTGCTAAACACTAAACCTAAACCCTAAACCCTAAACCCAAATCCTAAACCCTAAATCTTAATCCCTATATTGTAAACTCTAAACCCTAAACCTTTAGCCTAAAATCATAAACCCTAAACCCTACACCCTAAACCCTAAACCCTAAACCCTAAACTCTAAGCAATAAACCCTGAACCCTAAATGCTAAATGCTTTTACCAAAACCTAAACCCTACACCCTAAACCCTAAATCTTAAACCCTAAACCCTAAACTTTAACCTAAAATCCTAAACCCTAAACTAAACCATAAACCTAAACTTTAAACCCTAAATCCTAAACCCTACACCCTAAAGTCTAACTCCTAAACCCTAAACCCTAAACACTAAACCCTAAACCCTAATCGTAAACCTAAACCATAAACCCTAATTCATAAAACCTAAATCCTAAACTCCAAACCCTAAACCCTAAACACTAAATTCTAAACCCTAAGTTTTACCCTAAAATCATAAACCCTAAACCCTAAGTGCTAAAATCTAAACCTAAACCCTAAGCCCAAAACCCTAAACCCTAAACCCTAAATCTTATTCCTTATATCGTAATCCCTAAACCTTTAGCCTAAAATCAGAAACCCTAAACCGTAAGCAATAAACCCTAAACCCTAAGCAATAAACCCTAAACCCAAAATCGTAAATGCTAAACCCTAAACGTAAACCCTATACCCTGCACCGTAAACCCTAAACCCTAAACACTTAAACCTAAAACCTAAACTCACAACCCTAAACTTTAACCTAAAATCCTAAACCCTAAACTAAACTATAAACCTAAACTGTAAACCCTAAATCCTAAACCCTAAACCTTAAACACTAAACCCTAAACCCTAATCCTAAAACTAAACTAAAAACCCTAATTCATTAACCCTAAATCCTAAACTCCAAATCCTAAACCCTAAACACTAAACTCTCAACCCTAAATTTAACCCTAAACCCTAAACCCTAAGACAAAAACCCTAAACCCTAAGTGTTAAACAGTAAGCCTAAACCCTAAACCCTATTCCTAAACCTTAAATCTTAATCCCTATATCGTCAACCTTAAACCCTAAACCTTTAGCTTAAAATCATAAACCCTAAACCCTAAATGATAAACCCTAAACCCTAAACCCTAAACCTAAACCCTACATGCTAAACCCTAAAACCTAAACCCTAACCCTAAACCCTACACCCTAAATGTTAAACCCTAAACCTAAACACTAAACCCTAAACCTTAAACCCTAAACTCTAAACCATAAATCGTAAACCCTAAATACTAAACCCTACGCCCTAAACCCTAAACCTAACTCCTAAACCTCAAACCTAAAATCATAAACCTTAAACCCTAAACACTGAACCCTAAACCTAAACCCTAAACCCTAAAACCTAAACCCTAAACCCAAAATGCTAAATCCAATACCCTAAATCCTATCCAATAAATCGTAAACCTAATTCCTAAACCCTAAGCCTTAAACCTTAAACCCAAAATCATAAACCCTAAACCATAAACCAAAAACCTTTAAACCATAAACCTTAAACCCAAAATCAAAATCCCTAAACCCTAAACCCTAAACCCTAAGCAATAAACCCTAAACCCTAAATCCTAAATGCTAAACCCTAAACCTAAACCCTACACCCAAAACCCTAAACCCTAAACACTAAAAGCTAAACCCTAAAAGCTAAACCCTAAACTATATCCTAAAATCCTAAACCCTAAATTAAACCATAAACCTAAACTTTATACCCTAAACCCTAACACCTAAACCCTAACCTTAAACCTTAAACCCTAATCCTAAAACTAAACCAAAAATGCTAATTCATTAACCCTAAATCCTAAACTCCAAATCCTAAACTCTAAACACTAAACTCTAAACCCTAAATTTAACCCTAAACACTAAACCCTACACCGTAAGACAAAAACTCTAAACCCTAAGTGCTAAATACTAAACATAAACCCCAAACCTAAACTCTAATCCTAAACCCTGAATTTTAAACCCTATACCGTAAACCCTAAACCCTAAATCTTTAGCCTAAAATCATAAAACCCAAATCGTAACCCAGAAACCCTAAACCAAAAGCCATGAACTCTAAACCCTAATACCTAACCCAAAATTTGAAACCCTAAACCCTAAACCCTAATCCTAAACCTAAACCATAAACCCTAATTCATAATTCCTAAATCCTAAACTCCAAACCCTAAACCCTAAACAGTATACTCTAAACCCTAAATTTAACCCTAAACACTAAATCCTAAACCCTAAATTTAACCCAAAACACTAGGCCCTAAACCCTAAGACAAAAACCCTAAACCCTAAACCCTAAACGGTAAACTCTAAACCCTAAATCTTAATCCCTATACCGTGAACTCTAAACCCTAAACCTTTAACCTAAAATCATAAACCCTAAACCCTAAACTCTAACCCCTAAACCTAAACACTACATCCTAAACCCTAAAAACTAAACCCTAACCCTAAACCCTAAACCCTAAATGTTAAACCCTAAAGCTAAACACTAAACCCTCAACCCTAAACCCTAAATAAACCCTAAACCCTATATCCTAAATGCTAAATCCTAAACCTAAACCATACACTTGAAACCCTAAATCAGAAACCCTAAACGCTAACCCCTAAAAACCTAAATCCTAAACCTAAACCCAAAATCATAAACCATAAACCCTAAACCCTGAACCCTACCCCTAAACCCTAAAGCATAAACCCAAAACCCTAAACCCAAAACACTAAGACCAAAACTCTAAACCCTAAACAAATCAGAAACCCACTACTAAACACTATCAACTAAACCCAAAACCTAAACACTAAACCTTAAACCCAAAATCATCAACCCTAAACCCTAAACCCTAAACCCTAAACCTTAAACCCAAAATCATAATCCTTAAACCCTAAACCCTAAGCAATAAACCCTAAACCCTAAATCCTAAATGCTAAACCCTAAACCTAAACCCTACACCCTACACCCTAAATCCTAAACCCTAAACCCTAAACACTAAAACATAAACCCTAAACTTTCAACCCCAAACTTTAACCTAAAATCCTAAACCCTAAACCCTAAGACAAAAACCCTAAACCCTAAGTGCTAAACAGAAAACCTAAACCCTAAACCCTAATCCTAAACCCTAAATCTTAATCCCTATACTGGAAAACCGTAAACCCTGAACCTACAGCCTAAAATCATAAACCCCAAACCCTAACCCAGAAACCCTAAACCCAAAGCCATAAACTCTAAACCCTAATCCCTAACCCTAAATTTTAAACCCTAAACCCTAATCGTAAACCTAAACCATAAACCTTAATTCATAAACCCTAAATCCTAAACTCCAAACCCTAAACCCTAAACACTAAACACTAAACCCTAAATTTAACCCTAAACACTAAACCTGAAACCCTAAGTGCTAAACACTAAACCTAAACCCTAAACCCTAAACCCTGAACCTACTTCCAAACCCAAAACCTTAACCCCTGTACCGTAAACCCTAGACCCTAAACCTTTAGCCTAAAATCATAAACCCTAAACCCTAACACAGAAACCCCAAACCCAAAGCCATAAACTCTAAACCCTAATCCCTAACACTAAATTTGAAACCCTAAACCCTATACCCTAATCCTAAACCTAAACCATAAACCCTCATTCATAAACCCTAAATCCTAAACTCCAAACCCTAAACCCTAAACACTAAACTGTAAACCCTAAATTTAACCCTAAACACTAAACCTTAAACCCTAACACAAAAACCCTAAACCCTAAGTGCTAAACACTAAACCTAAACCCTAAACCCTAAACCCAAATCCTAAACCCTAAATCTTAATCCCTATACTGTAAACTCTAAACACTAAACCTTTAGCCAGAAATCATAAACCCTAAACCCTATACCCTAAACCCTAAACCCTAAACCCTAAACCCTAAGCAATAAACCCTAAACCCAAAATGCTAAATGCTTTTACCTAAACTTAAACCCTAAACCCTACACCCTAAACCCTAATCCTTAAACCCTAAACTTTAACCTAAAATCCTAAACCCTGAACTAAACCATAAACCTAAACCTTAAACCCTAAATCCTAAACCCTAAACCCTAAACCCTAAACCCTAATCCTAAACCTAAACCATAAACCCTAATTCACAAACCTTAAATCCTAAACTCCAAACCCTAAACCCTAAACACTAAATTCTAATCCCTAAGTTTAACCCTAAAATCATAAACCCTAAACCCTAAGTGCTAAACACTAAACCTAAACCCTAAGCCCTAAACCCTAAACCGTAAACCCTAATTCTAAACCCTAAATCTTAATCGCTATATCGTAATCCCTAAACCTTTAGCCTAAAATCAGAAACCCTAAACCCTAAGCGATAAACCCTAAACCCTAAGCAATAAACCCTAAACCCTAAATCATAAAAGCTAAACCCTAAACAAAAACCCTACACCCTGCACCCTAAACCCTAAACCCTAAACACTTAAACCTAAAACCTAAACTCACAACCCTAAACTTTAACCTAAAATCCTAAACCCTAAACTAAACTATAAACCTAAACTATAAACCCTAAATCCTAAACCCTAAATCGTAAACACTAAACCCTAAACCCTAATCCTAAAACTAAACCAAAAACCCTAATTCATTAACCTTAAATCCTAAACTCCAAATCCTAAACCCTAAACACTAAACTCTCAACCCTAAATTTAACCCTAAACACTAAACCCTAAACCCTAAGACAAAAACCCTAAACCCTAAGTGTTAAACAGTAAGCCTATACCCTAAACCCTAATCCTAAACCTTAAATCTTAATCCCTATATCGTAAACCCTAAACCCTAAACCTTTGGCTTAAAATCATAAACCCGGAACCCTAAGTGATAAACCCTAAACCCTAAACTCTAAACCTAAACCCTACATGCTAAACCCTAAAACCTAAACCCTAACCCTAAACCCTAAACCCTAAAGGTTAAACCCTAAACCAAAACACTAAACCCTAAACCTTAAACCCTAAACCCTAAACCATAAATCGTAAACCCTAAATACTAAACCCTACGCCATAAACCCTAAACCTAAATCCTAAACCTCAAACCTAAAATCATAAACCTTAAACCTTAAACACTGAACCCTAACCCTAAACCCTAAACCCTAAACCCTAAACCCTAAACCCAAAACCCTAAATCCAATACCCTAAATCCTAACCAATAAATCATAAACCTAATTCCTAAGCCATAAGCCTTAAACCTTAAACCCAAAATCATAAACCCTAAACCATAAACCATAAACCAAAAACCATAAACCTTAAACCCAAAATGAAAATCCCTAAACCCTAAACCCTAAACCCTAAGCAATAAACCCTAAACCCTAAATCCTAAATGCTAAACCCTAAACCTAAACCCTACACCCAAAACCCTAAACCCTAAACCCCAAAACCTAAACCCTAAACAATAACCTAAAATCCTAAACCCTAAATTAAACCATAAGCCTAAACTTTAAACCCTAAATCCTAAACCCTAAACCCTAAACTCTAAACCCTAAACCCTAATCCTAAACCTAAACCATAAGCCGTAATTCCTAAACCCTAAATCCTAAACTCCAAACCCTAAGCCCTAACCACTAAATACTAAACCCTAAAATTTAACCCAAAACACTAAATCCTAAACCCTAAGACAAAAACTCTAAACCCTAAGTGCTAAATACTAAACCTAAACCCTAAACCCTAAACCCTAAACACTAAACCCTAAACCCTAATCCTAAACCTAAACCATAAACCCTAATTCATAAACCCTAAATCATAAACTCCAAACCCTAAACCATAAACAATAAATTCTAAACCCTAAGTTTAACCCTAAAATCATAAACCCTAAACCCTAAGTACTAAACACTAAACCTAAACCCTAAGCCCTAAACCCTAAACCCTAAAGCCTAATTCTAAACCCTAAATCTTAATCCCTATATCGTAATCCCTAAACCTTTAGCCTAAAATCAGAAACCCTAAACCCTAAGCGATAAACCCTAAACCCTAAACCCTAAACCCTAAGCAATAAACCCTAAACCCTAAATCGTAAATGCTAAACCCTAAACCTAAACCCTACACCCTGCACCCTGCACCCTAAACCCTAAACACTTAAACCTAAAACCTAAACTCACAACCCTAAACTTTAACCTAAAATCCTAAACCCTAAACTAAACTATAAACCTAAACTATAAACCCTAAATCCTAAACCCTAAACCGTAAACCCTAAATCCTAAACCCTAATCCTAAAACTAAACCAAAAACCCTAATTCATTAACCCTAAATCCTAAACTCCAAATCCTAAACCCTAAACACTAATCTCTCAACCCTAAATTTAACCCTAAACACTAAACCCTAAACCCTAAGACAAAAACCCTAAACCCTAAGTGTGAAATAGTAAGCCTAAACCCTAAACCGTAATCATAAACCTTAAATCTTAATCCCTATATCGTAAACCCTAAACCCTAAACCTTTAGCTTAAAATCATAAACACTAAACACTAAGTGATAAACCCTAAACCCTAAACCCTAAACCTAAACCCTACATGCTAAACCCTAAAACCTAAACCCTAACCCTAAACCCTGAACCCTAAATGTTAAACCCTAAACCTAAACACTAAACCCTAAACCTTAAACCCTAAACCCTAAACCATAAATCGTAAACCCTAAATACTAAACCCTAAGCCCTAAACCCTAAACCTAAATCCTAAACCTCAAACCTAAAATCATAAACCTTAAACCCTAAACACTGAACCCTAACCCTAAACCCTAAACCCTAAACCCTAAACCCTCAACCCAAAACCCTAAATCCAATACCCTAAATCCTAACCAATAAATCGTAAACCTAATTCCTAAACACTATCAACTAAACCCAAAACCTAAACACTAAACCTTAAACCCAAAATCGTAAACCCTAAACCCTAAACCCTAAACCATAAACCTTAAACCCAAAATCATAATCCTTAAACCCTAAACCCTAAGCAATAAACCCTAAACCCTAAATCCTAAACCCTAAACCATAAACCCTGAACCCTAAACCCTAATCCTAAAACTAAACCAAAAACCCTAAACCCTAAACCCTAAACCCTAAACCCTAAACCCTTAATCTTAATCCCTATACCGTAAACCCTAAACCCTAAATCTTTACCCTAAAATCATAAAACCCAAACCCTGACCCAGAAACCATAAACCCAAAGCCATAAACTTTAAACCTTATTGCCTAACCCTAAATTTGAAACCCTAAACCCTAAACCCTAATCCTAAACCTAAACCATAAACCCTAATTCATAAACCCTAAATCCTAAACTCCAAACCCTAAACCCTAAACACTAAGCTCTAAACCCTAAATTTAACCCCAAACACTAAACCCTAAACCCTAAATTTAACCCTAAACTCTAAACCCTAAACCCTAAGACAAAAACCCTAAACCCTATGTGATAAACACTACACCTAAACCCTAAATCCTAAACCCTAATCTTAAACACTAACTCTTAAACCCTCTACTATATACTCTAAACCCTAAACCTTTAGCCTAAAATCATAATACCTAAACCCTAAGCGATAAACCCAAAACCCTAACCCCTAAACCTAAACACTACATCCTAAACCCTAAAAGCTAAACCCTAACCCTAAACCCTAAACCCTAAATGTTAAATGCTAAACCTAAACACTTAACCCTAAACCCTAAACCCTATGACCTAAGCAATAAACCCTAAACCCTAAATCCTAAATGCTAAACCCTGAACCTAAACCATACACTTGAAACCCTAAACTCTAAACCCTAAACGCTAACCCCTAAACCAAAATCCTAAACCTTAAACCCAAAATCATAAACCCTAACCCTAAACCCTAAAACATAAACCCAAAACCCAAAACCCAAAACCCAAAACCCAAAACCCTAAGACCAAAACTCTAAATCCTGACCAACAAACTATAAACCTAATTACTAAACACTATCAACTAAACCCAAAACCTAAACACTAAACCTTAAACCCAAAATCATAAACCCTAAACCCTAAACCCTAAACCATAAACCTTAAACCCAAAATCATAATCCTTAAACCCTAAACCCTAAGCAATAAACCCTAAACCCTAAATCCTAAATCCTAAACCCTAAACCCTAAATCCCAAATGCTAAACCCTAAACCCTAAACCCTAAACACTAAAACATAAACCCTAAACTCTCAACCCTAAACTTTAACCTAAAATCCTAAACCCTAAACTAAACCACAAACCTAAACTATAAACCTTAAATCCTCAACCCTAAATCCTAATCATAAAACTAAACCAAAACCCCTAATTCATAAACCCTAAACCCTAAGTGCTAAACACTAAACCTAAACCTTAAACCCTAAACCCTAAATTTAACCCTAAACACTAAACACTAAACCCTAAGACAAAAACCCTAAACCTTAAGTGCTAAACAGTAAGCCTAAACCCTAAACCCTAATCCTAAACCCTAAATCTTAATCCCTATACTGGAAAATCGTAAACCCTGAACCTTTAGACTAAAATGATAAACCCTAAACCTTAAGCGATAAACACTAAACCCTAAACCCCAAACCCCAAACCTAAACCCTACATCCTAAACCCTAACACCTAAACCCTAGCCCTAAACCCTAAATGTTAAACCCTAAACCTAAACCCTAAACCCTAAACCCTAAACCATAAACCCTAAACCTAAACCCAAAACCATAAAGCGTAAGCCCTAAATACTAAACCCTACACCCTAATCCTAAACCCTTAATCTTAATCCCTACACCTTAAACCCTAAACCCTAAATCTTTAGCCTAAAATCATAAACCCCAAACCCTAACCCAAAATCCCTAAACCCAAAGCCACAAACTCTAAACCCTAATCCCTAACCTTAAATTTTAAACCCTAAACCCTAACCGTAAACCTAAACCATAAACCCTAATTCATAAACCCTAAATCCTAAACTCCAAACCCTAAACCCTAAACACTAAACACTAAACCCTAAATTTAACCCTAAACACTAAACCTGAAACCCTAAGTGCTAAACACTAAACCCTAAACCCTGAACCTAATTCCAAACCCAAAATCTTAAACCTTGTACTGTAAACCCTAGACCCTAAACATTTAGCCTAAAAGCATAAACCCTAAACCCTAACCCAGAAACCCTACACCCAAAGCCATAAACTCTAAATCCTAATCCCGAACACTAAATTTGAAACCCTAAACCCTAAACCCTAATCCTAAACCTAAACCATAAACCCTCATTCATAAACCCTAAATCCTAAACTCCAAACCCTAAACTCTAAACTCTAAACCCTAAATTTAACCCTAAACACTAAACCTTAAACCCTAACACAAAAACCCTAAACCCTAAGTGCTAAACACTAAACCTAAACCCCAAACCCTAAACCTAAATCCTAAACCCTAAATCTTAATCCCTATACTGTAAACTCTAAACCCTAAACCTTTAGCCTAAAATCATAAACCCTAAACCCTACACCCTAAAACCTAAACCCTAAACCCTAAGCAATAAACCCTAAACCCTAAATGCTAAATGCTTTTTCCTAAACCTAAACCCTACACCCTAAATCCTAAATCTTAAACCCTAAACCCTAAACCCTAAACTTTAACCTAAAATCCTAAACCCTAAACTAAACCAAAAACCTAAACTTTAAACCCTAAATCCTAAACCCTACACCCTAAAGTCTAACTCCTAAACCCTCAACCCTAAACACTAAACCCTAAACCCTAATCTTAAACCTAAACCATCAACCCTAATTCATAAACCCTAAATCATAAACTCCAAACCCTAAACCATAAACAATAAATTCTAAACCCTAAGTTTAACCCTAAAATCATAAACCCTAAACCCTAAGTACTAAACACTAAACCTAAACCCTAAGCCCTAAACCCTAAACCCTAAAGCCTAATTCTAAACCCTAAATCTTAATCCCTATATCGTAATCCCTAAACCTTTAGCCTAAAATCAGAAACCCTAAACCCTAAGCGATAAACCCTAAACCCTAAACCCTAAACCCTAAGCAATAAACCCTAAACCCTAAATCGTAAATGCTAAACCCTAAACCTAAACCCTACACCCTGCACCCTGCACCCTAAACCCTAAACACTTAAACCTAAAACCTAAACTCACAACCCTAAACTTTAACCTAAAATCCTAAACCCAAAACTAAACTATAAACCTAAACTATAAACCCTAAATCCTAAACCCTAAACCGTAAACCCTAAATCCTAAACCCTAATCCTAAAACTAAACCAAAAACCCTAATTCATTAACCCTAAATCCTAAACTCCAAATCCTAAACCCTAAACACTAATCTCTCAACCCTAAATTTAACCCTAAACACTAAACCCTAAACCCTAAGACAAAAACCCTAAACCCTAAGTGTGAAATAGTAAGCCTAAACCCTAAACCTTAATCGTAAACCTTAAATCTTAATCCCTATATCGTAAACCCTAAACCCTAAACCTTTAGCTTAAAATCATAAACACTAAACACTAAGTGATAAACCCTAAACCCTAAACCCTAAACCTAAACCCTACATGCTAAACCCTAAAACCTAAACCCTAACCCTAAACCCTGAACCCTAAATGTTAAACCCTAAACCTAAACACTAAACCCTAAACCTTAAACCCTAAACCCTAAACCTTAAATCGTAAACCCTAAATACTAAACCCTAAGCCCTAAACCCTAAACCTAAATCCTAAACCTCAAACCTAAAATCATAAACCTTAAACCCTAAACACTGAACACTAACCCTAAACCCTAAACCCTAAACCCTAAACCCTCAACCCAAAACCCTAAATCCAATACCCTAAATCCTAACCAATAAATCGTAAACCTAATTCCTAAACACTATCAACTAAACCCAAAACCTAAACACTAAACCTTAAACCCAAAATCGTAAACCCTAAACCCTAAACCCTAAACCATAAACCTTAAACCCAAAATCATAATCCTTAAACCCTAAACCCTAAGCAATAAACCCTAAACCCTAAATCCTAAACCCTAAACCATAAACCCTAAACCCTAAACCCTAATCCTAAAACTAAACCAAAAACCCTAAACCCTAAACCATAAACCCTAAACCCTAAACCCTTAATCTTAATCCCTATACCGTAAACCCTAAACCCTAAATCTTTACCCTAAAATCATAAAACCCAAACCCTGACCCAGAAACCATAAACCCAAAGCCATAAACTTTAAACCTTATTGCCTAACCCTAAATTTGAAACCCTAAACCCTAAACCCTAATCCTAAACCTAAACCATAAACCCTAATTCATAAACCCTAAATCCTAAACTCCAAACCCTAAACCCTAAACACTAAGCTCTAAACCCTAAATTTAACCCCAAACACTAAACCCTAAACCCTAAATTTAACCCTAAACTCTAAACCCTAAACCCTAAGACAAAAACCCTAAACCCTATGTGATAAACACTACACCTAAACCCTAAATCCTAAACCCTAATCTTAAACACTAACTCTTAAACCCTCTACTATATACTCTAAACCCTAAACCTTTAGCCTAAAATCATAATACCTAAACCCTAAGCGATAAACCCAAAACCCTAACCCCTAAACCTAAACACTACATCCTAAACCCTAAAAGCTAAACCCTAACCCTAAACCCTAAACCCTAAATGTTAAATGCTAAACCTAAACACTTAACCCTAAACCCTAAACCCTATGACCTAAGCAATAAACCCTAAACCCTAAATCCTAAATGCTAAACCCTGAACCTAAACCATACACTTGAAACCCTAAACTCTAAACCCTAAACGCTAACCCCTAAACCAAAATCCTAAATCTTAAACCCAAAATCATAAACCTTAAACCCTAAACCCTGAACCCTAACCCTAAACCCTAAAACATAAACCCAAAACCCAAAACCCAAAACCCAAAACCCAAAACCCAAAACCCTAAGACCAAAACTCTAAATCCTGACCAACAAACTATAAACCTAATTACTAAACACTATCAACTAAACCCAAAACCTAAACACTAAACCTTAAACCCAAAATCATAAACCCTAAACCCTAAACCCTAAACCATAAACCTTAAACCCAAAATCATAATCCTTAAACCCTAAACCCTAAGCAATAAACCCTAAACCCTAAATCCTAAATCCTAAACCCTAAACCCTAAATCCCAAATGCTAAACCCTAAACCCTAAACCCTAAACACTAAAACATAAACCCTAAACTCTCAACCCTAAACTTTAACCTAAAATCCTAAACCCTAAACTAAACCACAAACCTAAACTATAAACCTTAAATCCTCAACCCTAAACCCTAATCATAAAACTAAACCAAAACCCCTAATTCATAAACCCTAAACCCTAAGTGCTAAACACTAAACCTAAACCTTAAACCCTAAACCCTAAATTTAACCCTAAACACTAAACACTAAACCCTAAGACAAAAACCCTAAACCTTAAGTGCTAAACAGTAAGCCTAAACCCTAAACCCTAATCCTAAACCCTAAATCTTAATCCCTATACTGGAAAATCGTAAACCCTGAACCTTTAGACTAAAATGATAAACCCTAAACCTTAAGCGATAAACACTAAACCCTAAACCCCAAACCCCAAACCTAAACCCTACATCCTAAACCCTAACACCTAAACCCTAGCCCTAAACCCTAAATGTTAAACCCTAAACCTAAACCCTAAACCCTAAACCCTAAACCATAAACCCTAAACCTAAACCCAAAACCATAAAGCGTAAGCCCTAAATACTAAACCCTACACCCTAATCCTAAACCCTTAATCTTAATCCCTACACCTTAAACCCTAAACCCTAAATCTTTAGCCTAAAATCATAAACCCCAAACCCTAACCCAAAATCCCTAAACCCAAAGCCACAAACTCTAAACCCTAATCCCTAACCTTAAATTTTAAACCCTAAACCCTAACCGTAAACCTAAACCATAAACCCTAATTCATAAACCCTAAATCCTAAACTCCAAACCCTAAACCCTAAACACTAAACACTAAACCCTAAATTTAACCCTAAACACTAAACCTGAAACCCTAAGTGCTAAACACTAAACCCTAAACCCTGAACCTAATTCCAAACCCAAAATCTTAAACCTTGTACTGTAAACCCTAGACCCTAAACATTTAGCCTAAAAGCATAAACCCTAAACCCTAACCCAGAAACCCTACACCCAAAGCCATCAACTCTAAATCCTAATCCCGAACACTAAATTTGAAACCCTAAACCCTAAACCCTAATCCTAAACCTAAACCATAAACCCTCATTCATAAACCCTAAATCCTAAACTCCAAACCCTAAACTCTAAACTCTAAACCCTAAATTTAACCCTAAACACTAAACCTTAAACCCTAACACAAAAACCCTAAACCCTAAGTGCTAAACACTAAACCTAAACCCCAAACCCTAAACCCAAATCCTAAACCCTAAATCTTAATCCCTATACTGTAAACTCTAAACCCTAAACCTTTAGCCTAAAATCATAAACCCTAAACCCTACACCCTAAAACCTAAACCCTAAACCCTAAGCAATAAACCCTAAACCCTAAATGCTAAATGCTTTTTCCTAAACCTAAACCCTACACCCTAAATCCTAAATCTTAAACCCTAAACCCTAAACCCTAAACTTTAACCTAAAATCCTAAACCCTAAACTAAACCATAAACCTAAACTTTAAACCCTAAATCCTAAACCCTAAACCCTAAAGTCTAACTCCTAAACCTCAACCCTAAACACTAAACCCTAAACCCTAATCTTAAACCTAAACCATCAACCCTAATTCATAAACCCTAAATCATAAACTCCAAACCCTAAACCATAAACAATAAATTCTAAACCCTAAGTTTAACCCTAAAATCATAAACCCTAAACCCTAAGTACTAAACACTAAACCTAAACCCTAAGCCCTAAACCCTAAACCCTAAAGCCTAATTCTAAACCCCTAAATCTTAATCCCTATATCGTAATCCCTAAACCTTTAGCCTAAAATCAAACCCTAAACCCTAAGCGATAAACCCTAAACCCTAAACCCTAAACCCTAAGCAATAAACCCTAAACCCTAAATCGTAAATGCTAAACCCTAAACCTAAACCCTACACCCTTCACACCCTAAACCCTAAACACTTAAACCTAAAACCTAAACTCACAACCCTAAACTTTAACCTAAAATCCTAAACCCAAAACTAAACTATAAACCTAAACTATAAACCCTAAATCCTAAACCCTAAACCGTAAACCCTAAATCCTAAACCCTAATCCTAAAACTAAACCAAAAACCCTAATTCATTAACCCTAAATCCTAAACTCCAAATCCTAAACCCTAAACACTAATCTCTCAACCCTAAATTTAACCCTAAACACTAAACCCTAAACCCTAAGACAAAAACCCTAAACCCTAAGTGTGAAATAGTAAGCCTAAACCCTAAACCTTAATCGTAAACCTTAAATCTTAATCCCTATATCGTAAACCCTAAACCCTAAACCTTTAGCTTAAAATCATAAACACTAAACACTAAGTGATAAACCCTAAACCCTAAACCCTAAACCTAAACCCTACATGCTAAACCCTAAAACCTAAACCCTAACCCTAAACCCTGAACCCTAAATGTTAAACCCTAAACCTAAACACTAAACCCTAAACCTTAAACCCTAAACCCTAAACCTTAAATCGTAAACCCTAAATACTAAACCCTAAGCCCTAAACCCTAAACCTAAATCCTAAACCTCAAACCTAAAATCATAAACCTTAAACCCTAAACACTGAACACTAACCCTAAACCCTAAACCCTAAACCCTAAACCCTCAACCCAAAACGCTAAATCCAATACCCTAAATCCTAACCAATAAATCGTAAACCTAATTCCTAAACACTATCAACTAAACCCAAAACCTAAACACTAAAGCTTAAACCCAAAATCGTAAACCCTAAACCCTAAACCCTAAACCATAAACCTTAAACCCAAAATCATAATCCTTAAACCCTAAACCCTAAGCAATAAACCCTAAACCCTAAATCCTAAACCCTAAACCATAAACCCTAAACCCTAAACCCTAATCCTAAAACTAAACCAAAAACCCTAATCCATTAACCCTAAATCCTAAACTCCAAATCCTAAACCCTAAACACTAATCTCTCAACCCTAAATTTAACCCTAAAAACTAAACCCTAAACCTTAAGACAAAAACCCTAAACCCTAAGTGTGAAATAGTAAGCCTAAACCCTAAACCCTAATCGTAAACCTTAAATCTTAATCCCTATATCGTAAACCCTAAACCCTAAACCTTTAGCTTAAAATCATAAACACTAAACCCTAAGTGATAAACCCTAAACCCTAAACCCAAAACCTAATCCCTACATGCTAAACCCTAAAACCTAAACCCTAACCCTAAACCCTAAACCCTAAATGTTAAACCATAAACCTAGACACTAAACCCTAAACCCTAAACCATAAATCGTAAACCCTAAATACTAAACCCTATGCCCTAAACCCTAAACGTAAATCCTAAACCTCAAACCTAAAATCATAAACCTAAAACCCTAAACACTGAACCCTAACCCTAAACCCTAAACCCTAAACCCTAAACCCTAAACCCTAAACCCAAAACCCTAAATCCAATACCCTAAATCCTAACCAACAAATCGTAAACCTAATTCCTAAACCCTAAGCCTTAAACCTTAAACCCAAAATCATAAACCCTAAACCATAAACCATAAACCTTAAACCCAAAATAAAAATCCCTAAACCCTAAACCCTAAACCATAAATCGTAAACCCTAAATACTAAACCCTATGCCCTAAACCCTAAACCTAAATCCTAAACCTCAAACCTAAAATCATACACCTTAAACCCTAAACCCTGAACCCTAACCCTAAACCCTAAACCCTAAACCCTAAACCCTAAACCCAAAACCCTAAATCCTAACCAATAAATCGTAAACCTAATTCCTAAACTCTATGCCCTAAACCCTAAGCCCTAAACCTTAAACCCAAAATCACAAACCCTAAACCATAAACCATAAACCATAAGCCATAAACCTTAAACACAAAATCAAAAACCCTAAACCCTAAACCCTAAACCCTAAGCAATAAACCCTAAACCCTAAATCCTAAATGCTAAACCCTAAACCTAAACCCTACACCCAAAACCCTAAACCCTAAACACTAAAAGCTAAACCCTAAACTATAACCTAAAATTCTAAACCCTAAATTAAACCATAAGCCTAAACTTTAAACCCTAAATCCTAAACCCTAAACCCTAAACTCTAAACCCTAAAGCCTAATCCTAAACCTAAACCATAAGCCCTAATTCCTAAACCCTAAATCCTAAACTCCAAACCCTAAACCCTAAACACTAAACTCTAAACCCTAAATTTAACCCAAAACACTAAACCCTAAACCCTAATTTTAACCCTAAACACTAAACCCTAAACCCTAAGACAAAAACCCTAAACCCTATGTGATAAACACTACACCTAAACCCTAAATCCTAAACCCTAATCTTAAACACTAACTCTTAAACCCTCTACTGTAAACTCTAAACCCTAAACCTTTAGCCTAAAATCATAAACCCTAAACCCTAAGCGATAAACCCTAAACCATAACCCCTAAACCTAAACACTACATCCTAAACTCTAAAAACTAAACCCTAACCCTAAATCCAAAACCCTAAATGTTAAACGCTAAATCTAAACACTTAACCCTAAACCCTAAACCCTAAACCCTATGACCTAAGCAATAAACCCTAAACCCTAAATCCTAAATGCTAAACCCTAAACCTAAATAATATACTTGAAACCCTAAGCTCTAAATCCCAAACGCTAACCCCTAAACTTAAATCCTAAACCTTAAACCCAAAATCATAAACCTTAAACCCTAAACCCTGAACCCTAACCCTAAACCCTAAAACATAAACCCAAAACCCTAAACCCAAAACCCAAAACCCTAAGACCAAAACTCTAAATCCTGACCAACAAACTGTAAACCTAATCACTAAATACTATCAACTAAACCCAAAACCTAAACATTAAACCTTAAACCTAAAATCATAAACCCTAAACCCTAAACCCTAAACCATAAACCTTAAACCTAAAATCATAATCCTTAAACCCTAAACCCTAAGCAATAAACCCTTAACCTTAAATCCTAAATGCTAAACCCTAAACCTAACCCCTACACCCTACACCCTATACACCAAACCCTAAACACTAAAACATAAACCCTAAACTCTCAACCCTAAAGTTTAGCCTAAAATCCTAAACCCTAAACTAAACCACAAACCTAAACTGTAAACCTTAAATCCTCAACCTTAAACCCTAAACTCTAAACCCTAAACCCTAATCATAAAACTAAACCAAAAACCCTAATTCATAAACCCTAAATCCTAAGTGCTAAACACTAAACCTAAACCCTAAACCCTAAACCCTAAATTTAACCCCAAACACTAAACCCTATACCCTAAGACAAAAACCCTAAACCCTAAGTGCTAAACATTAAACCTAAACCCTAAACCCTAATCCTAAACCCTAAATCTTAATCCCTATACTGGAAAATCGTAAACCTGGAACCATTAGACTAAAATAATAAACCCTAAACCCTAAGCGATAAACCCTAAACCCTAAACCCCAAACCCCAAACCCCAAACCTAAACCCTAGCCCTAAACCCTAAATGTTAAACCCTAAACCTAAACCCTAAACCCTAAACCCTAAACTTAAACACTAACTCTTAAACCCTCTACTGTAAACTCTAAACCCTAAACCTTTAGCCTAAAATCATAAACGCTAAACCCTAAGCGATAAACCCTAAACCCTAACCCCTAAACCTAAACACTACATCCAAAACCCTAAAAACTAAACCCTAACCCTAAACCCTAAACCCTAAATGTTAAATGCTAAACCTAAACCCTAAACCCTAAACCCTAAACCCGATGACCTAAGCAATAAACCCTAAACCCTATATCCTAAATGCTAAATCCTAAACCTAAACCATACACTTGAAACCCTAAACTCTAAACCCTAAACGCTAACCCCTAAACCTAAATCCTAAACCTTAAACCCAAAATCATAAACCTTAAACCCTAAACCCTGAACCCTACCCCTAAACCCTAAAGCATAAACCCAAAACCCTAAACCCAAAACCCAAAACACTAAGACCAAAACTCTAAATCCTGACCAACAAACTGTAAACCTAATTACTAAACACTATCAACTAAACCCAAAACCTAAACACTAAACCTTCAACCCAAAATCATCAACCCTAAACCCTAAACCCTAAACCCTAAACCTTAAACCCAAAATCATAATCCTTAAACCCTAAACCCTAAGCAATAAACCCTAAACCCTAAATCCTAAATGCTAAACCCTAAACCTAAACCCTACACCCTACACCCTAAATCCTAAACCCTAAACCCTAAACACTAAAACATAAACCCTAAACTCTCAACCCTAAACTTTAACCTAAAATCCTAAACCCTAAACTAAACCACAAACCTAAACTGTAAACCTTAAATCCTCAACCCTAAACCCTAAACTCTAAACCCTAAACCCTAAGTTTAACCCTAAACACTAAACCCTAAGTTTAACCCTAAACACTAAACCCTAAACCCTAAACCCTAAGACAAAAACCCTAAACCCTAAGTGCTAAACAGAAAACCTAAACCCTAAACCCTAATCCTAAACCCTAAATCTTAATCCCTATACTGGAAAACCGTAAACCCTGAACCTATAGCCTAAAATCATAAACCCCAAACCCTAACCCAGAAACCCTAAACCCAAAGCCATAAACTCTAAACCCTAATCCCTAACCCTAAATTTTAAACCCTAAACCCTAATCGTAAACCTAAACCATAAACCTTAATTCATAAACCCTAAATCCTAAACTCCAAACCCTAAACCCTAAACACTAAACACTAAACCCTAAATTTAACCCCAAACACTAAACCCTAAACCCTAAATTTAACCCTAAACTCTAAACCCTAAACCCTAAACACTTAAACCTAAAACCTAAACTCACAACCCTAAACTTTAACCTAAAATCCTAAACCCTAAACTAAACTATAAACCTAAACTATAAACCCTAAATCCTAAACCCTAAATCGTAAACACTAAACCCTAAACCCTAATCCTAAAACTAAACCAAAAACCCTAATTCATTAACCTTAAATCCTAAACTCCAAATCCTAAACCCTAAACACTAAACTCTCAACCCTAAATTTAACCCTAAACACTAAACCCTAAACCCTAAGACAAAAACCCTAAACCCTAAGTGTTAAACAGTAAGCCTATACCCTAAACCCTAATCCTAAACCTTAAATCTTAATCCCTATATCGTAAACCCTAAACCCTAAACCTTTGGCTTAAAATCATAAACCCGGAACCCTAAGTGATAAACCCTAAACCCTAAACTCTAAACTCAAACCCTACATGCTAAACCCTAAAACCTAAACCCTAACTCCTAAACTCCTAAACACTAAATGTTAAACCCTAAACCACAACACTAAACCCTAAACCTTAAACCCTAAACCCTAAACCATAAATCGTAAACCCTAAATACTAAACCCTACGCCATAAACCCTAAACCTAAATCCTAAACCTCAAACCTAAAATCATAAACCTTAAACCTTAAACACTGAACCCTAACCCTAAACCCTAAACCCTAAACCCTAAACCCTAAATCCAATACCCTAAATCCTAACCAATAAATCATAAACCTAATTCCTAAGCCATAAGCCTTAAACCTTAAACCCAAAATCATAAACCCTAAACCATAAACCATAAACCAAAAACCATAAACCTTAAACCCAAAATGAAAATCCCTAAACCCTAAACCCTAAACCCTAAGCAATAAACCCTAAACCCTAAATCCTAAATGCTAAACCCTAAACCTAAACCCTACACCCAAAACCCTAAACCCTAAACCCCAAAACCTAAACCCTAAACAATAACCTAAAATCCTAAACCCTAAATTAAACCATAAGCCTAAACTTTAAACCCTAAATCCTAAACCCTAAACCCTAAACTCTAAACCCTAAACCCTAATCCTAAACCTAAACCATAAGCCGTAATTCCTAAACCCTAAATCCTAAACTCCAAACCCTAAGCCCTAACCACTAAATACTAAACCCTAAAATTTAACCCTAAACACTAAACCCTAAACCCTAAACCCTAAGACAAAAACTCTAAACCCTAAGTGCTAAATACTAAACCTAAACCCTAAACCCTAAACCCTAAACCCTAAACACTAAACCCTAAACCCTAATCCTAAACCTAAACCATAAACCCTAATTCATAAACCCTAAATCATAAACTCCAAACCCTAAACCATAAACAATAAATTCTAAACCCTAAGTTTAACCCTAAAATCATAAACCCTAAACCCTAAGTACTAAACACTAAACCTAAACCCTAAGCCCTAAACCCTAAACCCTAAAGCCTAATTCTAAACCCTAAATCTTAATCCCTATATCGTAATCCCTAAACCTTTAGCCTAAAATCAGAAACCCTAAACCCTAAGCGATAAACCCTAAACCCTAAACCCTAAACCCTAAGCAATAAACCCTAAACCCTAAATCATAATTGCTAAACCCTAAACCTAAACCCTATACCCTGCACCCTGCACCCTAAACCCTAAACACTTAAACCTAAACCCTAAACTCACAACCCTAAACTTTAACCTAAAATCCTAATCCCTAAACTAAACTATAAACCTAAACTGTAAACCCTAAATCCTAAACCCTAAACCGTAAACACTAAACCCTAAACCCTAATCCTAAAACTAAACAAAAAACCCTAATTCATTAACCCTAAATCCTAAATTCCAAATCCTAAACCCTAAACACTAAACTCTCAACCCTAAATT